>VZTO01022677.1:0-44457 GCA_013400615.1 Syrrhaptes paradoxus
CGAGTAGAGGGGGAGAATCACTTGGACATGTTGGAAAGCTCAGATCCTTATGTTTATTAGTTCAGAGTGCAATAATCATTAGCTAGAGAGAAACACAACTGCAATCAAAAAGAAAACTAAAGAAAACCCACCTACACAGCTTTCTCACCCTGGGCTCCGGGCGTGACTCACTGGTTATGTATTGTGGGTGGGTACTCTAATGTGTATGCGTTCCATTGTTTAGAAGTGCTTTGTGCGCGCTAAGTCTGACTTTCTGTTTTGGCAAAATCCTACAAAAAAACCCAAAAAAACAAAAAAACACAAACCTAAAAAACAAACCAAACCCACCACTTTCTAGGGTCACAGTCACGAAACACAGCTGCATGACTTCACCTGCCTACCTTGGGATCAAGGTGGGCTCTGCAGGCAAAAGGGGTCAGCGCTTGCTCAGGCTGCTGCGAGGAAGCCAGCAGCCACAGATGCTACCTGGCCACCAGCAAGCTTTTGCAACATTGTACCCACTGCACGGAGAATCGGTTTGCGTGCTTTTCAGGCCAGATTTTCAAGACCACAAAAACTTTTTTTTTTTTTTTGTGCTTTAAAGCATTCACAGGGGAAATAACTCAGTCTGCAGTTTGCAATGCATTTCTGAGATCAGTCTGCAGGCCAGCAGACAAGAATATATTAAATGTTAAGCAGAGAGGACTTTTAAGACTGAAGAAAAAGGGCGTTCTTCCAAAATATTGTAATGCCAGTGCATGCCTAGGCACAGAAAGAAAATGATTAGAAAAAGTAATGAGAAAATGATTAGAATTGAAAGTATTTTCTTGGTGTTGGACCATCAATAACCATCTTCATTTGCGGAGCATCAATTATAAATAAGAATTCAAATGCTAATTGTCTAAATTATACAATATATGCATTATTAATATATAAATAGAATATCTTTTTTCTATTAATAGCAAGATAGTTTACATGGCACTTGTCAACGTGAAGCGCTAAAGGCAAACAGGAGACCGTAAAGAATGAAGTGTGATGACCACTAAAAAAATATTGTGATATATCTGGGAAGCTGACTAGAGCTGCTCATCATTTTGGTCGCTTGAAAAGAAGGTAAGGCTCTCTCCTGCTTTCACCCTAATACATGTCTCCATGATAGCCTGATGCATATCTCCAGATGCATTCTCTGGAAAGCTCTCCCAGCTGGGCTGTCAAGTTTGGCAGGTGCCATCAGCTCTGTGAAGTCCTGCGACCATCCCTGTTGAGGAGCAAGCCTACAGTGGGTACAGCAGATGGCTGTGTCACTGTGGGAGCTATCACACCATCGCTGGATGACAGAGGAGGAGAAGGTCTGCTTTCTTCCAAGAGTTCATGCACTTTCTACAGACCGACAGCCTATCAAAACGTAAGCAAAGAGACCAGAGGAGTCAAAAACGTCCTGCAGAACAGAAAAAGCTTGCAAAAAAGCCAGGTGGGAAGCAATACCCTCCCAGAACATCTGAAGGTCTAAATGACCCTGACCCATGCACACTTTGGCTGCATTTCCGAGCTTCCCACACCCCTGTAACCTGGCATCCCCCTGGATGCCTGAAACTTTCTGGAGACACCCCAGCTGACGCTGCCCTCCCCAGCACCCCTGACCTGCAGGAGGCAGAGGCTGAATCAAAACCTTTAGCCTCACTATCCCACCACTAACATAAGGAGGTACTCAACACATCACCATTTCTTGCTTCCCTTGTTTACTTCAGTCACAAAATATGCAACTTTCTTGACCTTAAGTACACTCCTTAGGAGTGTTCAGGCTGAAAGGGGCTCCACATCAGCCAGAAATAACCATGGTTGACCTTAATAACTACTTTCCTTCAATCACAAGGGAAACACCAATGCTACACCATTGTGTGCATCACTCTTCCTTAACGCCTACACTTGCAGTGAAAGGGCTGTGCAAGTTAACCCCTTCACTGCTGTTACCAACTCCAAACCTTACAGGTTTGAGCAGGGTTCTCAAAAGCCTTTCAAGTTTGTTTTCAAGGGGGTCCTTATGGAATAACGCAAGTCATTCAAATTTTCCATGGCATCGCTAAATGACACTCATGCCTGTTCCCACTATTTGTTTAAATATAAAACAGCACTCAACTCTCCAGCAGCAGTTTCCTGTTTGACAAGTATTTAAATGACTGGCTCGGGAGGTACACAGCTCTGGAAAGTAGATAGCTAACAGTGCTTGTGGGTGCTGATGGGGCAAACAGCCGGTGGATGGGGGCAAGGTGACGTCCCTGGCATGCTGCAGACAGGGCTTGCTGGCAGGTTGTCTTCGAGAAAACTGAGGGAAGCACAGGAGCATAAAGCCAAGGAGGCTATATGGCCTGAAACGAATCTAGGAAAGGAACAGCAGACTTCCTCCTGACTCTCTTTGAAACACACAGCTAAAGAAAGAAGCTGCCTCATTGCTCGGACACCCCCAAGTAGCTGAGTGGGAATAAAATGTTGCCCTTTATCTTGCTGCTCCCTATTAACTGGGGGCATTGGCTTCCAAACCGGCCCCTGAACTGCACTAAATAGGCAGGGAGAGGTGAACCTGAGGCCGAAAGAGACAAAAAATTTTGGCTTGTCAGGGTGAGAGTTTTCCGTGTTCCTCACTTTTGTATCCAGTGTGATTTCTGTGAAGTTTATGAAATTATGCCAGATTTAAAGAGGTGCAACTCACAGCAGAATTTTGTCTTTACTGCTTAATGCTGATTCTTCTTCATTATGCCAGGACCAAAAGCATGCTAGATGCCTATAACATTCTCATTTACTTCTCCATTTCTTATAATTTTATTTCATACTGCAAAAACATTTCCTGTAATTGGACCTCTGGATACCTATTGACTTTCCATAAAACTGGCTGAAAACTACCGCTCTGTTCTTCTTATATTTTCACTGATATTTATTCAACTGTAGGTTCCTTAATGTTTTAATTGGTTGCAGCAGCTCATATATATGAACAGCTCTCAGGCAGGAAACATTCTTCCTATGATATTTCATATCAGAGGTTACTGTACTGGGATGAGATCAGCAGCCTTGTTAGAGGCACATGGAATTCAATTAAATGCAAAATAAATAGCATTGTACTAATTGTCTTTATTTCAGGAAGAGAGTACAGCATCCACTTGATGTAAATAATCACAGTAAATGGGCAAAAAAAGACCAGTCCAAATTAAGAAACAGTAAGTGTCAGAATTTCTGGAACCAGAATGAGATGTAGCACGATACTAACACTAAATGAGTATGGCCAATTACTGCATTCATCACTGTGGTGTCTGTACGACTCACCACCTAAACGATTTGCCATTCAGCATCCCAGAAGGCAGAGCGAGATTTTTATTCCATATCACTAGGATGAACTTAAGCTACTGAGAAACAAAGGGCTGTATTTGGGAAAGTAGCCATTGATTCTGGTTGTCTCTGGGTTGGTTTCATACTTCTTTGGTCAGATATAATCAGGTTTGTGTGATAAGAATTCCTCTTTAACTTGCTGGAAGCAAACCACTGAAAACCAAATGAGACTCCAGAACTCTTCACCACATGGTTTAAACTTGCAGGATAGTAGAAAGTATGAGAGGACTTGTCTTCACCTCATTTTGCAGTCAGAGGGGACTGGGGACTATTTAAAATCAAGCTAAGTTCAGTAAGTTCCTTACCACTGATTGCCTACAGCCTTACCACTCTATTCAGAGCTCTGTTGGGCTAAAGTGTCTGTGTAGCTGTCTGATAAAAGTACATTAGAACCTTTGTGCAAGGGGAAAAATGCCCAGTCTTCAAAGGTGTATTCTTAAAATTACTCTTGACCCTGTTTGAAGTTTCCATGGGCTGAGGCATTGTTGCTCCTGGCCTGGCTTATCATGGGAGGCTTTCCCTGACAACTTGTAGCCTTGATGGTTCAGAAAATGGAAACTCTGTGTAACAGGGGCCCAGAATCCACATTTCACAGAGGATTTCACCGTGAGATTGACTGACATACATTACTTCACTGTCTCATGCCTCTCAATCAGGAGGGGCTTGCTTCCAACCCATAAAACAGAAGTAAAGTGCTTGGTTGCCGATGAAGTTGTTTCGCTGATTCATAGATAACAGGTAACTTAGGTTAGATTGCTCATTACGGTTTGAAGGCTGTATTGTGGTGAGATCTTTAAGCTCACTGAATGGCTGATAAACTTTGAGGTTAAGAAGTTCACTGTTATCTCATGCGCCATGAGGGGGAAGAAAGTGCACTGATGGAAACCTGCTGGTCTCATTACGGTGCTGTGGGGTGAGCCTGCCTTCCCCGGGGTGCTGTCAGAGCTCGCTGGCCCGTGTCTGCCTGGCGAGGAGGTTGCAGCAGGGCTGTGTTCCCCTGCACCATGCTGGTTGCTGCTGGGGACAAGGAGTCCTGACTCTGTGTTGGGCTATGAGCTCCTTTGGCTGCCCTTCTGGAGAAAGGATGATGGAGAGAGGAGAGTGGAGGTCAGGCTGCTGGGGAAAGTGCGCTGAAAGATTTGCTCTCTGTGGTTAAAAAATAGCAGTAATGTTTGCTTTTGGAGCTCTGGCAATAAGTGCCGCATTATACTCTCCTTTAGGTATTAAGTCTTAACCGATAGATGATGACGGATACCTAAAAGAGAGAGATGGAAACCACACATGACAATTTGGATAATGAACCCTTCTCTCTCTTCCTCTCAGATCAGCTCTTTTGGAAACTGTGTTACGGAGTTTTTGGCTATCTGTTCGAACCTACTGTTCTTAACAAAACCATTTCCTCACACGAGGCACCAGCAGCTCATACCAGAAGCTGTTTGGCTGGTAACTTGAGGCTGTCATCAAGAGAGCCTTGGTCACAGCTCCTGGGCTAATGGCTGCTCTTGTCCTTCCTCCCTTCTGGCTGCATCTGCTCAGACCTTACCCTACATCTGCTCCCTTGAGGTGGCACCAGGCAAGGCTGAAGCTTGTACCCCGATGTGTTACTGCCTCGGTAGCCTGGCTTACCTTCAGTGTCTGTGGCTTCGGGTGCCATCACAATGGCAGGCAGGAAACCAAACTGACTATCTAAACCAGGATTATCCAAAAACAAAGCCATGAGCCAGAAAAGCGATAGGTAACAACACACCAGTACAGTCTGCGTGCATGTCTGCCTTTTCCTGGAACTTTACCATTCCCTCCTCCTCCAATTTCCTCCAGTTTGCCTCCAATTTCTCTGTGAGACGTCCCTCAAGTACTCCTCAGCAGATGTCTCTACCTCCATCTCACAAAACAGGCTTTCTAAGTATTCATCAATCTTTCAGAATCCAGGTTTTCAACTAAGCAATATGTGTCATGCTTTTTTTACTGGAGTCAAAAAAGCATGGTGTGGCTCTCCAGCTTTGTTTACTATCCTTTCAAGTGCAAACCAGTGTTTGTGTCTTTGGAGATGACATGCTGGATCCCCAGCCACTCTTCCAGCAGCCCCTGTTGTTTTCAATGACACATAGGCATAAAACAAGCACCCTGGTAACCTCTATGAGACACTAAATCCAGTTCATGGATAAATTATATAAATTATTATAGCCCATAATGTTGGTTATTACAAATCAGTTTCATATCTGCTGAAACACCCCTTTGGACAATAGATACAGGAAACTCTAAAAAGATGCTAAGATACAGGAGACTCTAAAAAGATGCCAAGATTAAGCCATTAAAGACCATATGGCACTACAGACAGTAAAAGAAAACCAAACAGGCAAAAATATGTGGATTTAGAGAAGGAAAAAGTGAAGACAGAGAACCAGTATAACTAGGAAAGCTAATTACATATGGAATTTGAAGTTTCACTCTGTCCTTTGCAATGATGCTGCCAGTGAAAATGCATTGGCAGCAATTTTTCTGTTGGTACATCAGACCAATAAAATATTAGATCATTTCATTTTTTCCTCAAATAAATCAAAAGCTTGTGATTCACTACCAACAAACTTCAGCTATTTGGTTTTACCTGCCATATGAAACAGATCACCTGTCTTAATGAACTAAAAGCAATGCATATACAATCTTGAAAATACCAATGGCAACAGCAGCGGTGTGTCCTTGCACTGTGTTAAATGAATGAAGGAATCATCTGCTTGAGCAGATAGACTGCAAATAAGCACATCTGACGACAGCTTTACTTACAAGCCTTGGCTGCCTGTGCACACCGTTGCTGTGCATGCCCCGGGGCTTCAGTGTGGGGTGCCGCCAGATGACCCCCAGCTATTTAGAGATCCCGCCCCACAGAAAGAGAACACGAGAAGCAGTTTCTGAAATGACACCCATGCCAAGTGCCTCTGGCCTCTTTGCTTTCTCCGTGTAGTCTACAGATTCACAATATTACAAGTTTTTAAATGCTTTTCTATTCTTTGCTGCATTAGAAATAAAAGCAACAGGGAGAAGCAGGAAACCTGTCTGCAGAAAAAGGGCTGAGAAGGAAAGGAAGTCAAAGGAAAATACACAAGCCTTTCTCAGTGTCATTCAGTTTGGTAACACCAGCATCACAAGTACAGAGGACTCAGCAAGCAATGCTATTTGTGAGTTGACTCCTTCTCTTTACATTTTTCACCTGCAATATTTCTAGTCTTGGTCAGAAAGCTTTTGTGAAGTGTTTCTGTTTTTACCACAGCTGTTGTGCTTTGCTCTCTGGGCATGTCCAGCACCTTCTGGCTCCTGGTAAACCTGCACATTTCCTTTGTGCATGACAAAGGGAGGAAGGAGCCTGCCCAGGGACCAGGCTGTCCTGCTGACCCGCTGGTGGCACCAGCAACGCAAACCCTTTTCCCTGTGAGCCAGCTTCCAGAGATCAGCTTTCTGCCAAGCCATTCGCTATGGCCACACGCTGCCACCAGAGTTTAATTATACCCTTCGTCACACAAAAGCAGCTAATTCATGCTATAAATCATATCCCGACATGCAAACTTCTGGCGTCTCATTTTGTTTGCGTGAAATTATTTAATGCAACTGACTTTGAGGTGAGGAACTCTTTTATGTTGTTGATGTTTGGAGAAAGATTAATAGATTATTTGTTACTGGTTTAATAAATGCACTCCACAAACTGCAATCAGCTGCCTCCCATTCATTTCACAGCTCCTAATTGGTTCAGGGTACAGGTTCTATTTCCAGTCTGAAGTGCCAAGCTTATGTTTATTAAAAATAATTACCTTAATGTAATTGTTTGGAATTATTACGTCTCCATTAAGTAGGACATAGTTAAAACAAATAAAAACATTCCTTGATCAGAGCTGATTTGCTAACCAGTTATGGAAATGACCACAGGAAAAAAAAAACCCAAACCCTACACTTCAAATTAGGTTGTTTTCCTCATGTGAATTAATCCCAGTCTTTGTACCCACATTAGGGCTGTACTTGAAAATGTTTTTTTTCACCTGTAGTTTCTGTATCACTCCACAAACTTCAAAATATACAAAATTTGCAATTTTAGGGGCAGTAGTTCAGGATCTGCCCATTGCTCACAAGACTTTAATAGCAAAGACTAAACGAAGCAAAGGTCTCATATTTTTGTGTCACCAAACTCCAGGCTCAGACTGACATCAGAAACCTCAAATTTGTGAAGAGTATTCAGCAAGGAGAGTTTAAGTATTTCAGTACATCAGGGTTTCCAAAAGCCAAAACTGGTTCCACATGTGCGTTTGCAGTTTTCTCCTATCTTTAAGAATGTACTTGCAGAGGCCAAATCT
Source organism: Syrrhaptes paradoxus (assembly GCA_013400615.1). NCBI lineage: Eukaryota > Metazoa > Chordata > Aves > Pterocliformes > Pteroclidae > Syrrhaptes > Syrrhaptes paradoxus. The sequence continues at coordinate 7,695 of VZTO01022677.1, forward strand.
TTAATGGGTTGGCAGGAAGGGGGAAGAAGAGAAGATGATCAACTAGGCTAGAGTTTGAACTGTTTAAAACTTGGCTTGCGATGGTACAGTTTCTGCTCATTTCTAATTTCCAGGAAACTTGTTTGACCAAATTCAATTGCTTTACATAAAATCCACCTTCCAATTAGGCTGTATTTGAAGGCCTGGATGAATTTTCACCTGCACAAAACCTCAGGAGCAAGATTCACAAGCCAACGTGTCTTACTTCTGTGATGGATCCAGATCAGTGAAACTTCCAGTGCTCTCGATTCCTCTGGGTACAGACATCCATCCAAAGAGGAGGGGGACCTTCACTTTAAAATATTATTTTTTTGCTGTTCTTTTACTACAATCCTTACTCTTCTCCACCCCCCCAAAACTACAGAATAAAATTAATTTTACTTTTCCTATACCCCATTTTGAACAAGCTTCCCCAGAATCACACCAGTGTTGATGGTATTTTAGATACTCGATGGGTTCTTCACATTATAGAGACAATAAGTATTGGACCAGAAATGCAGACTTGTCAGAAATAAATCTTCTCTGAACAGCATCCCATTTCAGGGGACCTGGGGGTAGTGTGATGAGTAGCTTGCACTGTTCAGCAGGGACACCAAACAGAAGTCCAGATTCCAGCACAGCTTTCTTTTCCCGGCTCCTCTGCTCACATTGGAGATGGCAGTAGGTAGCACTGCTGTACGGCTGGGGTGTAGGAAGCAATGTAAATTACTGTGATTTCAAGGCTGCCAGTGCTCTTGATTTAACTGCAAATCTCTCCACATTCAATTTTTTAATTAAAACTCCAGGTCCTGGATTTACATCTGCCTGCAGCCCTCATGGGTATGGAGAAGAGCTTTGAACACTGATCTGAGAGCCACCTAAAAGTGTAAAAGTGAAATAATTTTTAAAAACAAATAAAAAGAAACACGTTTGTTTTTATTAAGTCTCATGATCATTAAGCACGTCCCATGATTTTTCAAGACCTAATTCATGTGTTTTCAACATAAGGGTGTAGCCAAAGAACAGCTATGCATTAGGTCTCCCAGGTTGTGCGGTCCTCTGAGCTGTGCAACAAACTGGGCTGCGCAGCCCCTGTGCACATCTGGGAAGCTGAGGGCTGACTCGGTGTAACTTCAGAGTGAGCCCTAAGAGTTATCTAGAGCCCAGAAAAGGCAGGTCAGCAAGGGAAGGCTCAGTGCTTAAACCAAGTTGCAAGAGCAGTCCCTCTGGCAAGGGTTACAGGGACCCCTGGACGGAGTGTTGTGAGCACAGCAGTCTTGCAAGGAAGTTCTTTATGAAGTGAGTTTGCAAGACGGTAGGGGTACAGGGTGGTGCTCTGTGCTTGCCGCTACCGCAGTAGCAGCAAGGAATTTCCAGGGTGCCTCCCGTCATCATCCCAGAGACAGTGTGTTCGGGAACTGCAGCTGCCCCACCAAACCCATAGCTCTTGCAATGCTGGAACGGATTTCTGCTTTGTACACCTCCTTAAGTTATTACCATCAAGAAAGCAGAAAGATTAAATCCTGATCTGGTTTGTGAATTACAGTTTTGTTTTCCTAATCAACTGGGTTTTGTTTCTCCATTCTCTAAGCCTTGACTAGCTGCCTGTTTAGGTCTCCTGTTTGACCTTCTCAGTTGCTGATGGTTTAAGCTTTGCAGCCAAGGAAAGGTCTTTCTTACTCAGCATGTGTAGGAGCACATCCCTCGAGTGAGGCTACTCAGCACCTACCATAATGCCAACAAATTGTAGTATTCTGTGCTCTGTAAACTGCAGAGCTATTTCACGGCTGCAAGAACCAAAGTCTTATTTAATACGGGGGATTTGTCCCACTGCTGTCACTTCACAAGAAAAGTAGCTCTAGCAGTAGATACTCAAGCCATGCATGGGTGATGTCCATGTGTCCTCCTGTGGTAAGCGACATTGCCCCTTAGGGCTGCAGCCTGGAGCCCTTTTCGGCACCAGGTAAGTGTGGGTCAGAAGGAACACCTGTATCATCAGTCCCATCACAGCAGAGGGCCTACGGTACCCTGGCAAAAGTGGCATCTAGCAGCAAATGACTTCCCAAAAACTTTGTTAAGCCTCTTCCTGCTCTAATCTTGAGTGGCCATGGGGAAAGAAAGTGGCTAAGAGAAAGGTGCGGGTTCAGTGACCTGGCCTGCCTGATCTACAGCATCTCACTGGCCTGAGGTTTGACATCCCCGCCACATGTTTTAGCACACATATTTTCAGGAAGCTCTTCAAAATTTGAAGGATAATTTAATGCACTGCCAGAAGAGAGTTTTTAATGCCATTATCATTCACACCCTCTTATTTTCCATTCCTGCTTTGCCTGTGGAAGTGGGGGAGGCTGGCAGACACAGGGAGCATCGTGCGGCAGGCTGGAAGGAGTGGCGAAGTTGCCCCTCGGCGGGAGAGGTGAACATCAAAGGAGGGTTGACGGGTTCAGGAAAGACCTGTCGGCTTCCTGCCAGCTGCAGCACAAGGGCTGCGGCAGGGCAGCAGAAGGAAGTGGGAGGTGACGCAGAAGTGCAAGTGGCACTGGGGCTGGGTGGGTCAGGGGAGCCATCTGCCAAACACAGGTGACTTTGGCAATATGGCCAGCGAACGCTGAGTAAAAACCTATGCAAAAGGATTTTATCTCCTGATAAAAAACCTGCAGTGCTACCTCCTTATCAGGTGCCCATTCTACCTGGATAGGCATAAAATCACCAGTCACTAAAGCCCTGGGCTCAGCTGAAGCTGTCTCTGCAGTCACCAGGGATATTTGGAGCAACAAGGAACTTGTACGCGTGCCTTGTGAGGTAAATGGATAGCTGCACCTCCAGCGGTTTAAATATTGAAAGTACAGGACCCATAAGACTCTGGGAAAGCGCTTAGCTCTCGCTGACTCTAGCTGACCAAACCAATCAACAGAACTTTTTGCAGAAAGCAGAAACTTTGGTCACTTTGGCTTGAGACCGCGCAGCATCTGAGTGACCTGCTGCCAGTGGGACGCTGAGGACCCGCTCTGGAGAGCTGCGGCTGCTAGACAACAAAACTAGATTTAGATGAAAAATAAGAGTCTTAGCCTCGTGGAGATACAATGAGTGATCGGCAGGCCCCAGTGCAGCAATAAGAAATCCTCTCTAAACGAGGGCAAAACAGTTACAGTTTGCTATTGCTTTTCAGCACCTTTTGATAAAAAAAATCAAAGTGCCCTAAACCAAAGGATGAAAGTGTTCAAAGGAAGAGGAACGGTCCCTATCCTCACATGTGCTGCCCAGAGACTCCATAGTGAGACAAGAAACACCATCTGGGCTACCCAAAGAATCTATGCATTTGCTCACTTGAAGAAAAGAGAAGAAAAATATGTGATATGCCAGCTAACCATCATAATAATTTGCTTTAACTTGAACAGCTTTAATTTGGTTTGCTGTAAATAAAGAGGATAGGGTGCTGAGACGGGACAGGAGATGAGAGGAAGCACTGAAGGGCAGGCTGAGGGTTTGCAGCCCTGCTGGTGGGGCAAGTTCTGACATGGAACCTTGTCTTAATTAGGGAAAATATATCCAGATTAGGCTATTCTGCCAGTTAAAGAAATGGTTTATCCCCTGTGTGCACCTCGTAGACAGCCTTCCAAATTATTTCTTCTATCTGTCCTAAATGCAGCAACAATGACTATTTTTCCAAAGAAGCTGTAAAATCCTACACTTCATAAAGACCCGTATCACTCTTGAATAGGGATGGTAAAATCTTCGCCAAGGTATATACGAATAGCCTAGCACTTTTTCTGACATCCATTACCCACACTGACCAGTCAGGGTAACCCCTCCAGCGGCAGGCCAACAATAACATAAGAAGGTTATTAAATATTATTCATTACCTTCAGTGGAACAAAATAGAAGCCTAATTCGCAATCTCGGTTCCAAGAAAACATTTGATAGTATCCCGAGGGATTTTTTTGTTCTTTACTTTAGAAGTTTTTAATTTTGGCTCTGAGTTTAGATCATGGATAAAAATGTTTTTCCAGCAAACTATGTCTTGGTGATAACAACTTGCAATCCCTCCTACCTTACCTCTTGATTTAAGAGGACAAGAATGCCTCCTCTCCTCCCACTACGTGTGCCATCTGAGTCAGGCTCACCAGGTTGTAAAGGAATAACTGGGAGGCTGCAATACCAGAACTCTTTCTTTCAGATTGTCTTGGAAAACTAACTCAGCTCTTCCCAAAGCATTTCCTACTTAACTGTGTCACAGCTAGGGCTCAAAACCAATCTACTATAAATCAGTGACCATTTTTATTGGCCCATTTTATTAAAAATATATATAACCAGTGAATTCTTAGGTGGAGTGGGTTTGAAATATTTTAGTGTGAAGAGTCTAGTAGAACTAGGTCCTATTTTTCAAGAAAATATACCAATTCTGTTAAAAAATTACTGACTGCAGACATCTGGCAAAACCTTTCTAACAACATTTGGCCTTACATCCTCTCAAACCCAAGCACTTTTTTAACCCTTGCTCCTTCACTCATTCAAAACCACAGATAAAACCATGAAACAAAGCAGAGAATGTCTGTGGAAAGCCAACAGTCAGGATAAAGTATACTCAAAGGAACAACCTTTTCTACTTTCTCATTAAAAAAAAAAAAAAAAGGGAAGAAGTGAGACAAGGGCATTTTGGGTGGTAAAACCCTGCTCTCCAAGTAATTTTTTGCACTTTCCATTGCCAGTATTTTCCCCTTCTAAACTAAAATGCCCCTGCTTACTTGTGAAAACCTGAGTGAAATGACTGGGAGACTGATGAAGAGCTTGATCCTGCAAATCCAAATTAATAGCAGCAGCTTATATGAATGAAGCTCCTTAGAGGTAGGACATGTGCTGGCACAGCCTTCACTCCCTGCACCTTATGCCTGGAAGCCGCATGCTAAAATGGTCCTTGGCTTATACATTCCTTTTAAACAACAGCAAAACAAAAAAAAGTTAAGGCGTAAGTGCTGGTGGAGCCCATCAAAAGAAAACAGAGGCTTTTCTCGGCTGGCATTGTTCACTTCAGTGATATTTTTAAGACAAATGGGGGAATGAATGTCCTCAACACATGTTGCCTGTTGTCTTGAGGACCTTTGCAGCATTATTTTTGGAGTCTAAATGCCCCACGAGTGGTGCAATGGTGGCCTGGAGCTGTCAGTCTCGCTGCCCTCCTGCAAACCAGCAGAGTTACAGGAATGGATTGAAGACGGAAAGCTGTCTTGGAGCCTGTGCACTGACTGTAAGGCTAGCTCCATCCCAGCTGACTGTAGGTTTCCATTACTGGAAAGAGGTACTGAATTGGCGCTTGAAGAAACTAGAGCCATCTCTGGCTGCTACTTAATCCATTTGTATCAGTAATGCAAAGTCCAAAGATGGTTGAGGTGAACGGTCCAGCACATGGTTTCAGGCTTGGGTGGTCATGATTGTGGCAACACTTCATTACCTATTAACTTGATTTTGATGATCCTGGAAAGTATTTATACATGAAATTATTGATATAATTGATTCTTTCTAAGGTTCATTAGTTAATGTATGTCAACATATTTCAACTGTGACAGATTAAATATGTACATGGAGAGATTTCAGAGGATGAAGAGACAGCAGCAGTATCTTCTTAGCTCTTGGCTTGGTAATACATATGGCTGGATGTATCACTATCGATATTGCAACACGGTTTAATCTCCTAAGCTTTTTAAACTAGAAATGTTCAAAAGCAGTGCAGAATTCAAACCTTTTATTTTAACTGGCTAAGTATTAGGTACCATGTTTAATTTGTTGGTTTAGGCTGTGTTCTTATCCAATTACAGAGACATCCTTAAAGAGGATAAGCTGCCCAGTATGTTTCACTTCAGCATCATAAAGTGGGCTCCTGAACTAGGGAGCCTGGATCAACTGCCTCAGTGTCTGAGCTGGGAGGAATCCTGTCCTCCGTGGTCTGCAAGGCCATCCCTGGAGCCAGCGCCATGCCCAGCTGACATTGATCTGCCTGGTCTGGAGTTCAGCAGCAGGGAGTCGATGGCAGCAGGTAGCTCCCCATCGCCTGACTGACAGAGTGTACGTGGCTGAAAGCCCACACCCTTGCAGCTCCTGGGGTATCCACTGCTCCAAAGGCAGCTTGTCTACACACCTGCTCCTTTCTCTGCACTGTAGTGACCTGTGGTTACCTGTTACACAGCCTGTTTACTTATACTTTTTGGATCCCAGTTGATGACTTTGGTGGTGTGATGACTAGTAAAGATACACCAGGGTTTGGTTGAGTCTAATTGTTAATGGGATTAACTGTTAAGTAGAAACCTTAATTGGCAAGATTTCAGATATGAAAGCAAGAAAACTTCTGCTCTACTGAAAGCAACAGTTACTGAAAGTAACATAACTCTTAAAGGGAATATCCTGTCAAAATCTAAGAGACAAATTACCTTGATTTGTAACAGCTAAATCCAGCAAACCTGAAGTGTTCTCTGCAATTCCACTGATGGAACCACTTTATGGCAAGAAATCTGTATAAAACTATGTTTCTACTGCACCGAGGTTGTCTGCAGAAGCAACTTTTGAGCACACGACAGACAGCCCAACACTGTGGAATTGTATCAGCAGAAGCAGCAGTCCAGATGACCTACATCTAAGCAGGACATTAATAGGAAGCAGATACTAAATCTGTGTATGTGTCAGGGGACGGATGTATTATTGACTTGAACAAAGTTTCAAAGACCAAAGTTTCACCTCACCAATCAGATGAAGGGAATGGGCAATTTCCCTTTGGAAACCTTCTGTGAAGGGATCTGTTTAGTGATGTGCTGTAGACAGCAGGCAGACCCATTCAAAAGAGTGTTAGAGAGCAGAATGGAAAAAGGCAAATTCGAGAAGGGGGAGGAAAGCAGTAAGGATTTTTATTAAAGAGCAGAATGTAAAAAAGTTTGGGAGGAGGTGGGTTGGAGGATAGCCCATGCATCATAGTAACTCGGTTAGATGTCTCACTCCAGTGTGTGCATTAGTGGGAGATAATTAGGAGCTGAAGTCTCCTCCAGCCAATCAGCCTGCAATTTATGGTATATTTAGCCATTCCTCAGTGATGAGGAGTCCTGGGCAGGCATTCTCAGAGAGTTACTGCGTTCTCTGCAGCCCTTACATCACCATCCAAACTCTGCAGTCATCATCTAGAAATTTATACCTCACAGCTAACTACTGTTTCTGTAGAGCAAACACTCCACTATTTCTTACCAAGAAGACAGCTTGTGATGATATGCAGCTTTTAAAAGTCTTGTGAGATCCTGTGTATATGATAATGCACTGTTGGCATCTTGTCAAGGAGAGAACTGCAAAAGCAATTGCGTTGTTTTGAGGAAGAGACAATGATTAAAGTTTGGTTTCTGTGGCTTGATGAAGAACTGATGGAGAGAGAAGAGAAAAATTATGAGGCTAAGTACATAGCTGATCTTAAATTACCAACACTTTGTTTACTTATCTTCCAAAAACCCACTCAAGATCTCTTACTTACTGAAACAGTTAAAAATAAAACCTCTAAGAACATTTCAAGCTGGCCACAGGCATTTCAGGGAAGCTGGTGTTTCCCAGCTCCCCGTAAGCCATTAGGGCTTCCCTCCTACACCTTGACATGCTCCACTTAGAAACAGCTGAAGGCGCCAAGCTTTTAAACAAGAGTCTATTTACACGAAGCTTTTTTTGGTCTACAACTTTTCCACTGGTGGTAGTGATGATGGGAGTCAGGGTAGGCAGGGCCCCAGGCAATTTAAGCATCTGTCCCTGCTAAGAGCATATCTGCACAGGACAGTGCTTGAAAGGCACATGGCTCAGGAAGCACCATTTGCCTCCCCATCCTTCCCACAGCAGCCACTTCTGCAGGTGGAGGGGCATAACAACAAGCTGGGGGGGATTCAAGCCTCAGGGCTTGAGGCCTCAGTCATGAGGAGCAGGTGAACTCTCTGGTCCTATGGGCTCTGCATGCAAAACAGGCACTCTTTGAGGCATTCATACTCCTTGAATGCTGTTTCCAGCACTGTTGTAATCATTGCCTTGTACAGCAGTCACAAGATAATATGCCATACCCACCCTTCTGCATGGACTGACTAGGTATGAAGGCAAGTAACTGTACAAATTTTGTTCTTAATACCTTTGAATCAGACTGGGCAATGAAAAACACAAGTGTCTTCTCTGTGATTAATATTTTTCATTAAATAATATTTTTGTGGTACGGACTGGGCAGTATCTCTGAGCACACAGAAGACCATCACCAAAGCTGTGTTCAAAGACAGGTAATTTTATTTAAAAAATTAAAAAAAAAAGTTAAATCACTTTGTCTGCTTCACTGTATTAAATAACATTGCTGACCTTGCTGTTCCTCTAGTTCAGCCACAGAAGTGACCTGATTTAAGGATTGTTGCAAATATTTAGTGAGTTATCCCTGCCCTAGCTCATGCCCAAACCCTTTTTCTAAACCTCTAAGCAAAGAGTTACAACTGTGGCAAAGAGGGTGAGAAGGTATGGGCACTCTAGTTTCTGGATAGCTGTATCACCTCTTCATCCCTCTCCAGCAGATGTGGCAGCTGTGCCTTCTTCTATGTGCTCAGACTAAGCAGAAGGTAGACGAAAAACAGCTGAGAAACCACTGAATGCAGATGCTTCGCTTGGCCTGACCAGCTGCTGCTCATGCGCTTGCTTGGAGATTCCCCAAACTTCCTGACACGATTGGTCTGTTTCTGGCTGAGGAGACTGGGACAAACCAGATAGAAAAGGAGGGATGTGGGAAAGAGTCACAGAAAAAGAAGAACGGAGGTCATGAACAGAAACAAAGTGTGGGAGAGGGAAAAAACAGATGGAAATAGGAAGAAAAAGTAGTAATACAGTACAATATTCAACAAGAATTCATACAAACAGACATTGGAAAAGACCCAAGAAAAGAGAAGAGAAGGAGGTGAGGACTTGGCAAGGGAGATAAGCAACATCAACAAAAGCAGTAGGTTTCTTATTTTATCTTCTAGAAAACTGCTGCCAAAATAAGATAATACTTAGCTATAGTTACCGTTATTAATGCTTGTATGTGGACAATGTGACAGTGAAGAGGAGATTACCAAAGAATGTAGCTCTGGCAGGATGCCAGGCACCGGGGAAACTTGCAGGAGGATGATCCAGCACTTTTCCTGAAGGGGAACAGAAATGCTCTAGGGCAACCTGCATGGAAAGTTTGGAGCAGAGGCAAAGCCCTTTGCCTTTACTCACCTGGGGAGGAAGAATGGCTGAGGAGTCATCAAAAGAGCCAGTTGCCTTTTCCAGTCTCACAGCAGGTTTGAGTGAGGATGTCATGGTCAGAGAACAGACTGTTCTCACTGCATATTTTGAGTCAGAGAAAGCCAAATTCTGTTGTAGTTTGCATGCCAGTATTGGTGGCAATTCAACAATGCTTGTGCATGGATTTCAGCTGAATCAGCATTCATGGTTAGTATGGGCTAGTGGACAGTGCTGCAGCAGCAGGATATTGGTGCTATTCCCAGCTGCTATACTGGGCAGCCCTGAGCATGTGGAATTCCCTATCTGTTCCTCAGTTTCCCCATTCATAAATCAGGTAGTGGTACTCACTGATTTGCTAAGGTACTTTGAGATCCACAAGAGAAAAGCACTAAATAAGAATTGGGTGTGACTAAAATTACCTTTTCCTTCTGCGTACACAGAATTAATTTTCTTAATTTTCAAGTTTTCACATGTTCTACATTGCTTCACCTGTATCACATCAACAGACTCATCTCACTTGCTTTTCTACTTCATAAAAATGCTGATATTGCATAGCTTAAAGTGAAAGAATGAAGAATATGGAGTCCTACAGCAGAGTATTATCCAAGTTGCCAGAAAAATAAAAAAAACACCTTTTCCTTTTGATCTAGGCATAATCTCCTAATTCCCTTTACCCCACTTGAGGAATATGTACTATGTTGCACTTTTTGTTAGGGAAGATGGACAGACCAGAGGTCATCCACAATACACAGTGCATGTCCCATATCCAGCTCTCCTTCTGAATAGCGGAAAACATCACAAGCCGTGTGTAACTTGCATAAATTTTAAATTTACTGATATATTTTGCTACAGATTATGTTGCCCTAGCATTTTGAAGGTATTAACTTGCCAGGAAGCCTACTATTAAAAAATTACTTTAAAATATCCTCCCCACTATGCACAAGCTCCTATCAAAACCTCCTTTCCCTGTACCCTGAGACTTCTAGATACTATCACAGACCTAAAATATCCCACCTACTTGCCCCCTGTATTTGTAAGCATTAGTGAAACCTGTGCTCTCAACTTACCCTCTACAAGTTTTAACCTTCCAGTTATATTCACCTATAAAACTAGGAATGTAGTTCATCCCAATAGCTGCTACATTTAGTAGGATATTCCCTAGCCGTGGCTAGCCGGCCATAGGAGGACAATCAAGTTCCTCTGACATTGTAGGGGAAGAGATCATAAAAGTCTGCCAACAAAATGAAGATCAGTCCTGAAAGGGAAAGATGGTACTAAGCAAGTCAAACAATAAAACTTGATAATCTGTTTGTAATTAAAAACTTATGAGTGACTTCCAAATATCAAAGAAGGGAGGGGGAAGTAATTATTTATATTTGGCATGATTTTCAAAGTTGTCATTGTAGTCACAGGTTCTCATTGAAGTCACTGTAAGCTGTGGGTATGCAGCACCTTTGAAAACCTTGCCAAAATTGCCTTTAGACTGTAAGCTCCTTAGGGCAGAGACCTGTTACTCATTTGGCAAATTGTATTGCAACGCTCCTTTGCCTAAACAAGGCTGTTTGCGTAATAATAATAATAATAGATAACAGATTTGTGCTGGAATTCAGAAATATCTGATGTGGTTCTATAGCCTTCTTATTAACACAGTATTTCAAAACATTAAATAAAATCTCATTTTATAGGCAAATCACCAAGGAAGTATGACCAAAGGAAGCTGTCTGAAAATAATTTAGAACCAGAGAGGTGTTTGCTTGGTCAAACCTGGAACTTCCCTTCCACTACACATTTCAGCTTCTTATTACGTGACTCACAGGCTGTCAGCTGGGAGCCTTGGTGAACAGGTAGGCCATGAAATATGCATCTGCCTGTGGTTATTTTAGAGCGTAGAATCTGATACATGTAAGTACACACATCAGCGCACACACCCTTGGCCCTGGGGGTGTTGCTGCACTCCCCAAATTTATGTGCAATCCCTCTGCCTGTGCCAGAGACGACTACGAATGCATGTTGACTCACTTTGCCTGGGAAGTGCCGCAGCATTAGGTTTCAAATTCAAAGAGTATCAGCACAGCAGCTATTGTTCTTTGCTCTTACTTCAGAAACCTTGCTCAGTTCAGCAATTTAGTCTACCCCAGCTATAATTCAGTACGGTATTTTGCAGTTTAATTTACAAAATAAACTTATTGCACACCTTCTTGACACACACATGAAAAGTCAGTGGTGACAGTAGCAGCACTCCCACCCCAAGAGTGTCATGGAAGCTGCAGATAGTCCACACCTTCTCAAGACTGTCTGCTTATTTCTCTAAGCCTTGCTTTCCTCCAGCTGTTCCTCATCTGCAGAGTGAGGATGATGATACCCACTTTTTGGAAGGGCTTGGAGGTGGGCGTGGAAGAGCACTGCCCAAGGAAGGTGCATGAAATTCTCAGAGGAACGTCTGCTGCGCCGCTGAATGAGCACCATAATGGCTCCAGGTGCTGGCTATGTCAGCAGACAGCAATGCAAAACCCCTTCCATAGTACTATTTATCCAGAAGATAATTATGAGGAAAAGGAAAGAAAACTGACCAGTCCTAATAAATAGCAGCCCTTTCAGGAATGAATTTGAAAGGTAGTTTTCTAGGTATCAGATGATAGGAATCATAAAGTTAAAGCATGCGCTTACTTTAATGAACCTGGTCAAAAGCGCTGTCTGGAGTGTTTATTTATTCATTAATTTTTACTTGAGTAGACAAAGTAAATCTGCCCTTGGTTTTCATAAAATCTTTCTTGCTACATTCTATTTAGTTTAAATTGGCATCTGTTTGAGTCAACCTGGAAAGCCCAGACAAATCCAATTAGTGTCATTGAAACTCCTGGAGTTCACTTTTTCTTTCCTTTTTTTTTTTTTTTCCTCCCCTAGTTTAAAGTTTAAAAGCTGAGAGGAAGAATTCCAGAGCTCTAAATTTGAAATTGTTACCACTTTTCTCTTGCAAGAGGGATGGGATGGAAGGGAGTAAATAACAATAACGTCACAGAAGTGAAAAACCTGGCTATGGAGCCCATTTTTCCTGGCTGGCTGGTTTTCCTCTCTCGCTACAATACTTTGCTTTTTTCCCATTTGTTTTTGTTAAAACTTCTGAGCATCCTGGCTCAAACCCTGGTGGACTCTGTTTTAGGTGGCAAGCCATGGCACTGCTTCTTTTACAGACCTCAGTGTGCTGTTTGCAAGCAGAGAACCTGACGTAGTATCTATTTCTTCTACCTCCTCCCATCCCTCTGCTGCTGGAAAGGTCAGTGTGGAGCCCAGGCTGGTGAAGGGCAGTGGAGTGTGGTACGGCAGCCCCAGGGAAGCATGCAGTCCCTGCCTCTCGTCTCCTTCACTGATGGCAGGCCCACAGGGCTCCCTGGGCGGTTGGCTGTCCCCATGGGCATGGCCTCTGCCTCCGTGAGGAAGATGGTGGTGCTGGCAGGCCCACAGGGCTCCCTGGGCGGTTGGCTGTCCCCATGGGCATGGCCTCTGCCTCCGTGAGGAAGATGGTGGTGCTGGCAGGCCCACAGGGCTCCCTGGGCGGTTGGCTGTCCCCATGGGCATGGCCTCTGCCTCCGTGAGGAAGATGGTGGTGCTGGTGTTCTGGAGGCTTGGCAGCAGCCAGGCCGAGGTGTCTCCCCTCCACTTCTGGAAAGCGTGTAGCTGGGCAGCCGCAGGGCCGTGGGTGGGAGAGAAACAAGTTAATTTTGCTCACCAAAGCTTCAGTAGCTCATTACAAAAGAGGAGCCTTCGAAAATATTGCTAAAAAATGAGTGTTTTGCAGGGGTTGCCACAGAAACATGTAGAGCATATAATCCAAAATAGGATGTCTAGACAAACTCCTACTGTCTGACCTTTTATGTATTTCCTAATCCAGCCAATCTTGCCAAGCAAATTGGTGACTAAGCAGCAATTCACTTTACACGGTGTCGTAAAGGCCTGACAGGGCCCAGGTCACGGTTATAAATTTCAGTCTGGCTACTTCAGCAACTCTCAGCTTCCTTTACCAGCACAGCTCCCGTGTGGTTTCTGGGCTGTGATGTGTGCTCTGGATCATCGTGAAGTAATTTTGGGGCTGTAAAATCCAAAAGCCACAGCTCTGCTGTGAAACAGAGAGCACTTTCATCCGTCAGGACTCCAAAGTTTACATAAAGCTGTAAAAAGGGATGCTGGAGAGAGTCTCGGGTGAAAGCAAAACGAGAGACGGAGGCGCTGGGGCCTGCAGCAAGCCGCCTGCTCCTGGGGGCTGGGGTCCCTCCTTCCCCCAGTGCCTGGGGTGCTGACTGCCCGCAGCTAGCGGCACCAGCACGTGCTACTCCAAGGAGGGCTTTCCACTCCGGGTTCCCCTCTCCTCCTCACTGCATGAGGCACTTTGTTTTCCTTTATTTTCCAGAAGTAGCCCTGCAGAAAAAAAAATAGCCAACTGCAACCGCTGCTGCTGAAAATTCACAAAATGCCCCTCAGTGACATGTCATGTACCAGCATGGTCAGATTCCTAATGATCTGGAAAATGACTTTAGAAACAGGGAAGGAGGAAGGAGCATTGACTCAGTAACCTTTGAAAATCAGTGTGTATCTAGATGTAAGCATCTATGTGTATATATACACATGTACACATGGAATCACAGCATCCTAGAATGGCCTGGGTGGAAAAGGACCTTAAAGATCATCAAGTTCCAACCCCCTGCTGTGGGCAGGGTTGCCAGCCCCTAGAGCAGGCTGCCCAGGGCCCCATCCAGCCTGGCCTTGAACCCCTCCAGGGATGGGGCATCCACAGCTTCTCTGGGCAATCTGGGCCACTGCCTCATCACCCTCATAGTGATCCTAATATCCAACCTAAATCTCTCCTCTCTTAGTTTAAAACCATCCCCCCTCATCCTGTCACTACCAACCCCTGTAACAGTCGCTCCCCCTCCTGTTTACAGGCTCCCTTCAAGCACTGGAAGGCTGCAACAAGGTCTCCCCAGAGCCTTCTCTTCCCCAAGCTGAACAAGCCCAGTTCCCTCAACCTTTCCTCATAGGAGAGGTGCTCCAGCCTCTGATCATCTCTGTAGCCTCATCTGGACCCGTTCCAAGAGCTCCACGTCCTTCCTGTGCTGGGGACCCCAGGCCTGGACACAGTACTGCAGATGGGGTCCCACAAGAGCCGAGTAGAGGGGGACAATCCCCTCCCTCTCCCTGCTGGCCATCCCTTTGTTAATGCAGCCCAGGACATCGTTGGCCTTCCAGGCTGCAAGCGCACACTGCTGGCTCATGTCCAGCTTCTTGTCCACCAGGACCCCCAAGTCCTTCTCCACAGGGCTGCTCGCAAGGAGTTCTTCTTAAACTTTGTTCCACCTTGCCCATTTGACTCTCCTACACAGAGTGAAATTTGGGGCTGTGTTTAGGCTGAAGGTAGGGAGCTGCCCTGGGCAGGGGTCTGAGGCAGAAGAACAGTATCGGTACTTGTGAGTTAAGTTGGTCCCAGTTTCATGTTCCGTTAAGCTTAAGGAAAACTTGTGCATACTGCAGGGTCAGGGCTGCGTAACACATATGTTACTGCACAGAAAGCAAACGAGAGAGAGAGAAGAGAGCTATTGTCAAAAGGAAAAGGGAGGGAGGACCCAGAATAGGTAAGGAAAAAAAAAAGTTAAATAAATTTCAATTTGATCAGCACATAAAAAGGATCATGTGTTGTACAGTATTATGCAGTGGTAATTATACACTGGGTATTAAACAGTGGTAAGAATTAACGACTTAATATCTGGCCACTGCATATAGCTTGTTATAGAGAGGTGTTGGATTTTATATATATTTTCTGTGAAGTTTAATTTTCCATGTGTGTTTGGTCAGGAAATGGAGAGCCCCTCAGGTGGAGCGCCAGGAGAAACCCTTCCAAGGAGGACGTGTGCTGCGATGTGCAGGGGGAAGATCTCAGGGCAAACATTTAATCTTCTGAGCCACTCACTTTGTTTTATGTACAAGATGTTGCTTCTACCACAAAGTTTTAATTCTTAAGAAATATTTAAAAAAAAGGTTAAGAAAAAGATTTCTGTGATGCCTGGACATCCATTAAAAAAATTAACAGCTTGTGATTAATTAGAGATTAATAAGAGGCATGTGAGGAAAAGCACTGCACTGAATCCACATCCTGCATCACTGGTAGACAGCTACCCCTTTCATGTGGAGGTTTCAGAAATTTCTTCTTCAAAGGTCCACTACCATGGCCCCTGCAGCACTGCCTGCCCTGTAGACCCTGGCATCAGGAGAGCCAGCTCTTAATCCTGGTGCTACCCTGGGGCAGTGTGCCTGCAGGACAATTGCTTTACCGCTCAGTGTCATTTCTTCCTGCGCCTGGCCTTTCTCTGACCAGTTTCCTCAGCTCTTTGGGACGAGCGTCTTTTTCCAGCCTTAATGATTCCCTGATTCTATGATTCTTTACTCCTCTCACACAGGGAGGCCCTGATGCAGAGGTGTTAGGTGCTAATGTAAACAAATGACTAAGCCACCAAAGCAGTTAAAATCTGACAGATTACCCAGATCCTGAAAAATTTGTCTCCTGATGGGAAGAAGTAGGCACAACATGTCTTGTATGTAGAGCAGATATAAATGGACGAGGGCAAAACAGCGCTCATACAGCCTGGGCTGCGTGGTCCACCTTAAAAATAGGTGGGATGATAATGGGGATGACAAGGAGGTCACGGAGGTCTAAAAGTGACAGAAAAAATAGTGTTTAAAGAATTCAAATCGTGCAAAAATATACAAGACAAAGAAAGAGGAGTGCAGAAACTTTAGCAGTCCTAGGTGAAAGCAAATGTAGAAGCCTCTAACCCTCACCTTAACACTCATGACCATAATCCTAACTTTAACCCCAACACTAACCATAAATATAACCCTAACCTTAATGACTATAACCCTAACCTGAACCCTAACATTGAGCCTAATAACCCTGACCCTAAACCTAACCCTGAACCTTCACCCTGACTCTAACAGGAAGACTAACAGCCTTAACCCTAACCCTAAATCCTAACACCGACCTTCATGTCTAACCCTAAGACTAACACTTACTCCTAACCCTAACTCCTAACCCTGATGACCCCAACCCTAAACTTAATCCTAACCCAAAGATTAACACTAACCCTAATTACCCTAACCCTAAACACTAATCCTAAACCTTAACCCTAATCCTATGAAAGCAAATACAGAAGAGTCTAGCCCTAACCCTAGCTGGTGTAAGACTGGATCAAACTTCTCACACTAGAAATCAAAGTTTTTGGCTTTTTTTCATAGCAATTCCCTGAGGCCATTTTGCTGGCCAGATTGAGTTATGGTTCCTCCTTTTTGCTTGAATGAAAAAGATGAGCATGTGGTGTGGTCCTCTGCTTCAGAGGCACTCTAGCTTGGAGGAGCAGAGTGTTGTGCTCTATGATCTACATATACCTGGGCTAGTCCCTGCTGTTGGTGTAGCTGGCACTCACAGAATCACAGAATGTTAGGGATTGGAAGGGACCTCAAAAGATCATCTAGTCCAATACCCCTGCTGGAGCAGGAACACCAGGATCAGATCCCACAGGAATGCATCCAGGTAGGCTTTGAATGTCTCCAGAGAAGGAGTCCCTGCAGTATACTTCCTGAATAATTTTAGCTGTTGGCTGGAAAGAGCTGCTTGCTTGGGGCACCATGCTGCTGGCTTTCCTCAGGAGGTCCTGCCTCATCCCTCCTTCCCACTGCTTGCTCTCCTTACAACCAGGATGGGTTTTTTTGTTGTTTTTTTTTTTTTTTTAAAGAAAGACTCCTGTTCCCTGCAAACGTAAGCAAAATTATAATCTGACATATGGTTAGAGAAAAAAGGCAGTCTGATCTCTCTCTCCATATCAGCCCCCCTCAAACACACACAAAATTATATTATATGTACTTGTATTTATGTTCTGTCATTTTCTGTTATGTAACTGTTGGCTGCACCCCTATCCCACCCTTGAAAAAAGGATTATTTATTCTGATGTTTGCTTTCAAGTCTGAGCAGAAGTGTTTTGTGTTGCTGTGCTACTAGTTCTGGCAGGCTTTTGTCCAAGCACAGCACTCATCGCAGTTTTCTCTGTTCCCTATTAACGGTCACAAGACGGTTCAGTCAAGAGGCAGCACTCCCCTGGAAAATATTTATAAGGGAAAAGCAAAGCATCGTGCTAGACGTTTGTTAACTACAAAATTAGTACGCTTATAGTGCTCAAGGATCTATGACTTCTACTCCGTTTTCTCAGATTCGTTTTCTTATAACTAAACAGAAAATGCAATTGTGCAAAACACCATGGTATGCTTTGTTACAGAAAGCATAACAAAGGTTACGTATAAAAGGAAGGCGCCTTCATCTTTTCAGCATAACAGTGAAGCAGGTGGTCAGCAGGAACTACTGACACCATCAATCTTTTTCCTCCTTTTACGTCTTAGGGAAACAAACCTAACACGGGCTGCAAAGTTACCCATTTTACACACGGTCTATATAGCTCTGCTTCCTGTCACTGCTAGCCTCATCATTTTTCTTCCACTCCCTCTACCCATTTATCACACCAGCTTGTTGTATCATGTAATAATTTTGATTTTCAGCTCCAGAGGAGACAGCTATTCCTATATTCATAGGATGGGGCCTTGATGTAATGAGAATGCCAGATGTATTAGAGAACAGCAAAAGACAACATGAACACCAAACAGACCCAAACAGAAAAAACCTCAGTTTTGTTTTGTTTTGCTTTGTTTTGCTTTGTTTTGCTTTGTTTTGTTTATTAATAGGGCAAGTAACATTTTTGTCTTGTTTGAAAAAGTAATTTTCTGAATACAGGCAAAAGTAGTTCATACCTCTGATTTTGCAGGCTACACAACAGTCAGCAGAGCGGTAGGACCAAGTAATATGAATGTTGCTTTGGACTAATGTTTAATACAACAATGACATTGTCCAACCAACCAATGCTGACTCCATCCCAAAAATAAGTGCAAATTCCAGGTTGACTGGAACTTGGGAAGTTTATGAAGACACTAACGTTAACTGCTCCCCTGGAACGCCTCAGCACTGTCTGCACACTCAGCTGGTCTCACTTTACGTGTTCCCCTAGTCTGAGCAACAGCTAGCCGAAGGCAATTGAGTCAGCAAAAGGGAAGCCAGAGCCGAAGTGAATGCACGCAGACACAGCCCAGCACTTGCCCTTAGTTTGTTTAATGGCTAGAGTCACTGCCATCTCAGTAACCCATCGGAGGTTAAGTTTCTTTTGTATGCGAGGCAGAGGAGAGCCTCATTTACATTCCATGTCACCTGGCTGAATTGTTCACAGCTTCCTGACACAGGCCAGCAGCAAGTATTCATTTCACACATCTCTCACCCCATTGTCATGAGAAGGACTAAACCTGGGGGCCACAGTGACAAGGCAACAACCTCCTTGTCCTTGAAAGATCCGTCATAATACGTGTGTCTTTCAAAAATCTCTCAATCCAGTGCACGTTGTCTTCACCTGCATCACCTAACTCCTGTGTTACTATGCAAACAACAGGATCATTGTGTTTTACGGGACAATTCCCTGGTGAGGAAATCTATTTGATCTTTGACCTTTTCCTGTGTATAAGTTCAGGATGTTTATCATCACTTCACAAGGTACGGCAATGAAACCATTTCTTCAGCAAATATTGCTGTCCATAAACATGGCTGATGTTGCCAAGGGTCTGCTAGCTGAACCTTTTAAATGAAAACAAGAAAATGAAAGTTTGAAAACTGCCAGACTGTGAGCTCAGAGATTTTAAGCACGGTTTTAACCTGAAAAAAAAGAACATGTAAACAGGAACTCTTCTATTCATGACCAAATTATTTTGATCTTTGATACCAACATATAGCCCATTGAAAGGGTGATTGGCATAATTTTTCTTATGCTGCAACTAACTACTGTTAGCACTATTTCTTGCAGAGGAGCATCTGGAGGTCTCAAGCTGGCACCTTGCTACATGAAGTACTGTCCAGATGTAAGCAAGGGTTGACCAAGCTGGCCTGGCAGTTGTGAATTGTTTTTTCAAAGCACCTTATTATTAAAACACATTTACTATCAAAACCTGTTTTTTTAAAAAATTAACTTTCAAAAACACGAGCAAATGGGACATTACTTCAAATGCATTCAAGTCTTTGCCAAACTGTTTTTGCTATTCTGTTTCCCAAGGCACGAAGAAAGTTTAATGAGGGGAATTTAGATGTCCTCTATACCAAAGAAGAGACTTTAAAGAAAATCTTATGAATAATAAATAGCTCATTGCACTAGTAAAGGACAAAAAACTATTTAATACAGCAAAGATAGGAAAAGCAATGATGCTAACAAACATGTAAAAAAAGAATGTCCATTGGGACTTACAACCTTGCTTTCGGTCAAAATGTCCCAGTCCTTATTCAAGCGAGTTTCCTCTGGCACACGTTCAGTGCAGAAAATGGTCACAAGGCTGCTTGCCAAGCTCTGTCTGCAGGGAAAAAGCCAGGAGTAAGGGTAAATAAAGAAGTGGCATGTTGTAGGAAACACCTCAGCAGGTAGTACTGCCGAGAGTCCAGACGGCGTTGTTAGCTGGAAGACTGCCACCATTTACAGAGGGTACCCAAGTGCTTGCCTACACAACAAAAAGGAGGTGTGACTGCAGTACGGATAAACGTGTCATTGAGAGCTTTAGTCTGCCACTTGTACATAACAGCAGCAGTTACGGCGTGCTGGGAAAGGCAGCGGCACCCGCCTGTGACACAGCACCTTCCTCAGGGCCATGAAGCTCCTTGATTTTTTGATTGCTGGATTGTGGGGTAGTCTTCATGGCTCTAGATTGAGTCTTGGATAGATGTCAGGCCCTCTGCACCATGTGCAGCCAGGTCAGGGCTTTCTGCTGTCCCTAGGCAGTCAGAAAGCACAAGGCTAGAAGCAGCGTCCATAGCCACATACATCTTATTCAGGGCTTCCATCCTCATCTAGAAAGAGCTGCTTGCATTTAAACGGTAAGCTCCAAAGATCACTGCCTGCCTTTTTATTTTGGGTAATACTGAGCACACTGCCAATCCCACGCAAAAGGCTCTGTGAGATGTGAACGTGTGTGAGAACTATACAGGTCTTATTCTGATCCTAACACTTTTACACTGTGATCATCCTGAATTTCTCAGGGTAACCGAGAACAAAGTTGGGCACTGCACTCAAATCACGGTATTGTGCTGAGCAAAGCAAAGTCATTCATTTTTCCTTTTCCACTTCCTTATTTCTAATTTTGAATAAGGAAGCTGTCCTGGAGCATCTTCATCCCCTATGTCTTAGTGTCATAACGTATGTTCCTCTTTGATGGATGAGTAGTTTTCTCAGACTGATGATTTTTTGGTATCTCTCCAAAATGTTATTTCAGAGCTATCCAAAAAAGCCACATCCAAAAAAACTAGAGCAATGTGGAACTTGCTTAATTTCAGGATGCTACAAATTCACCATGCAGATCCTAACCATTTCAAGGTTTTATGAGTTCAAGTTTATTCAAATCTGAAACTCAAGTTAGTGTGAAGGAATACAGAAAGAGAGGGGAGGCCAGTGATACAGGGACACTCCCCCTCCCATATTTGCATGAATCAAATGCTAAAATAATAGAGTTCTGTGTAGACCCAGCTGTTCCTTTTATTAAGTTGTCTAAAAAAATATGGCTTTATAACATGCAATTTTGCCTAGAATTGTGGATCTATTCCACTATAAAACTTCATTACCTTATTTTCTAAGCTGTAAAAACAGGCCTTTCAGAATCATAGAATCATAACAGTTGGAAAAGACCTCAATGATCGTCAACCCACACCACCCAACCCACTAACCCATGTCCCCAAGCACCACATCCACACGTTTCTTGAACCCCTTCAGGGATGGTGACTCCACCACTGCCCTGGGCAGCCTGTTCCAATGCCTCATCACTCTTGCAGTGAAGAAATTTTTTTTAATATCCAGCCTAAACCTCCCCTGGCGCAACTTGATGCCGTTTCCTCTTGTCCCATCACTTGTTACTTTAGAGAAGAGGCCAGCACCCACCTCACTACAACCTCCTATAGTGTAGGATAACCTCCTCAGGTTATTCTTTTTCTCTGTGATATGCCTGAATCTAGCCTACAGAACACTTCCACCAGCCCACAGCATCCATAGGGGAGGAAAGCGCAGGACTGGAGGCATGCCAGGGGCTTAGAAACAAGGAGCTGCCATTACTTCTTCCCAGCCCAAGAAGAAATACCACACTGGTTTGGGACGTGCTCTGCTAATGCAGCTGAAATAGCCTGATCTGCTTGAAACAATCAGTATTTTTCCTCAATTAGCATCATCAGCTGTTTCACCTCCTTTCAACTTCACTAAGGCCGGGACAATTCTTTCTGTTCCCCTCCATGTGAACATCACCCTGACCACAAATCTAGCAGCTCCAGGAGCCCCCCCTGCCAGAACCCCAAAGCAGAGTATGGAACCCAGGGTATGACCTATACAAAGTATAGGCAAGAGGGGATTTAGACCCAAGGCAGCAAAGAAGTGCTCAAAAGACTCCAGAAACACTGCATGCATTTTGCGAGCCAGCTGAGAGAAGGCATAAGGCGGCAGGGTGATCACCCAGGATAAGCCAGAGTTCAAGAGGGGTTGGCTGGTCTGTGCTGGAGCAAGGTGCCACTGCTGGCTGTTTGCCGGGGCTTTTACAGCACTTCCCCTGTACTTCTTTGTTCTGTCCTTTCTGTTTGCAGCAAGACATCAGAAAAATTTCCCCTAAATAACCGCTGTATTATTTTATAGATTTAACCTTGTAACTTTTTCCTCTTATTTCCCTCTAAGTCACACGTTATCTCTTTCACTGCTAAATATTTCCTGTCTGTTCATTCATCGGCTTATTTTAGCTTCTTCCTTCCTCTTTGTTGGCTGCCTGCCCCCCTATAAGTCTGCCCTACACGTTTATTCTCTTACCCATTGTTGCCTGTTTTCTTGGCCAGTCTATGGGTTCCCATTCTTTGCCATTGTGAAACTCTCAAAGAATAACCTTCTTACTTCACATTCTCTTTGTGTGAATCATGACTTGCCTGGTTTGCACCACAGCAGCCATCTTGACCTGTGGCAGCTCTTTGGAGACCAGTGCCATGGGGAGAGGAGGCTCAGTCTGGTCAGTAGCCCTCGATGCTGCACTTGCATTTAACAAATAGCTTCAAGTCTCACCTAGGTTTTCTTTAAATTCTCTAATTTCCTTTTTCTCTTGAAAAAACCCAGAAACTAACCTTCCCTCCTTTTATAAAATTCATACAAGGTCCTCAGGGGACAAAGCTAACTTAAACTTTTCAAAGCTTTATTCCTCCTGCTTCCTAGCAACTCATTGAAAGGAAGTAACAGCTCCCAGATACCTTCAACTGCTCTTCTTGTGTCCATTGTGCACCCAAATAAATAGATAACGTGTAAGATTTTTTTATCCCCATTAAGTTCTGGGCAATAGCATGCAACATTATGATGCTAAGAGCCTCTTCTCTTGATTCATGCTGATCTGAGAGGCACAAGGATCACATCCCAAACTAGAATTCTTCAGAAAAAGGCACTTTCCCTCCGCCTGTTGCACTGCAATGTTCTCTCCCAGCACTGACCCCCTGCTGTTTCTTAGGTGCTCCCTTGTTTACATTAGGGATGCTAGAGAGAAAAAGCAGAGAGAGGGAGCTCTTGTGACTCGGATTTGTTTGATTAGCAAAAGCACCCACTGAGCTCCTGAAAGCACAATTTAGGAATGGGTGGGATAATCCAGGATTAGACTTCTCTACTGCTTTTTGCCTTTTTAATTTTTTTTTTATTAAGATTGTTGGTATAAGTCAAAAGTTCATTAAAATATTGAAACGGGAAAGAAAAAATATGTCGAGTATGGCTGAAACACAAATCACTGAGAGGGAGGTCCATCTTGCAGCCTCGCATGTTAGAGACGAGGACAGTGTAGCCCAGGTGACCTGGTGCTGTGCAACTGCGGGGGCCACAGCATTCAGCCCCATTAGAAAGTCATTCTGATCGAGATTGCAGACTTTTCTGGATTTTACTGTGCAGTAGCTATAAAAAAATGGCACCCCAAAGTGCTGTGTATTTTTACTTAAAAAAAACCCAAATCAGTCTGGTTGGGTTTTTTATTAGTATTTCATCTTGTATCAGCCTTGTATTAAAGCTGCAGACTGTCTTTGTATTTATCTGAATACAAAGTAGTTATAAAAAAGGGAGGAAAACATCCTTCTTATTGTACAGCATCCTGATGCAGACTGTTAAAATAAGTGACTGTAGGGGACAATCATCCTTAGAATTTCAGATGCATACACAATTTCTGTCCATTTTTAAAAGTTGCAGTTCTCCATTTTTCCAGGTATATTCTCCGGAAAAGATTGATATTTGATAATTTCCAAGGCAGACCTTCCATATGCAAAAAGATTTGTTGCCAAGGTATATACACATGCACATATATATGTTCATATATGTACCTTGTGAAATAAGTATGTAAGTACTGCCATTTTTGAAGAACTTTCTATTTCTTTCTCTGTCTCAGCATGGCTTCAGCATTTACTGTGGCTTTTCTCCCAGTCACTGGATTTTAGCGGGGAAGTGACACATCTTTTTCAGTTTCTCACACATATGCTGTTCTTCGTTTAGATCACCAGAGCCATGCACTGCATGATCAGTTAGTGAATCTAAAATTTCAGGTTCACTAACCACTTCATGAGACATCATGAGAAGTCAACGCAAAGCTACATCTTTGGTAAGTACCTGCCCAGCTCAAAAAATACATTCCCTGGGAAGCCCAGCTATAAAACACCTTGTCATCTGGTGTACATGCACTGGAAAGCTTGCATCTTCAGTGTTTGCAAACTGAAGAGAGAGTTCCTCCTTAAAAGAAATGCTGTCACAACTCAGCAGCAGTTTCTCCTTCCACGCTGATCAGTTTTCATTCCAGGAGTGCTTTATATAATTCTGTAAGTAAACAGTTATCAAGAGATAAAATGCCAGGAGAGAGACGCCAGCAACTACTCTCTGTCCTAGACAGCTCCTTGGTTTGCAGGATTAATAAAACACATTATTGTGCCCTGCAACTGGCTTTCCTCTGGCTCCCCTTTGTATCAGCTCTTGGGCTCTCATAGTGCGTATCTGCTGAATTCCCGTGTTCCTGCAGGCAGGTGCTCATGGCAACGCTAGGGCAGACCTCAGCTCCAGTTCATGGCAATTCTCCATGGCACCACCCCACCCCACCCACCAGCGGGCTTTCTTGCCTTAGTCTCCGCATGCAGCTCAGCAGTGTCCGGAGTGAGCAGAGATGAAGGGCTAGCTCAGCATCATGCTGTTCCAACTGCTTTTAAACAAGTTGTGTTCCAAGTATTGTGGGTTTCCCCTACTCATTACCTCTGCTTTGATTATTGTCACCTTCCCTGATTGCTCAGATAAAGGCTTCCTGAAGTTAATGGGGAACATTGCAGATCACAAAATGGGAACCTACCTCATTGACTCTGATATAGCTCTTAAAGGGAAGATAATTTACTGTAATGGACTCTCCTGCCCAGGGTAAGCCTGTAGCTCATCATCTTTCACCAGTAGCCCATAGTGAAAGCCAGGTTCAGTTACTGGAGGATGTCTGGTCCAGGAGGCCTGCCTTCACCTGGGAGCTGCCACAGCTTATTGGTACTGTTATTGGTACAAGTTTATTTCTATGACTCCATTGCTAACCTAGGCCTATTCCTTCCACAGCACTCGGGTTTCTCCACCTCAGAGATGGGGATGGCACATTCAGATGCATACTGCTCTCTCTTCAACATTTTGTGCTGAGAAGTTAGAAAAACTCGTCTGACCTTCAGAATCACAGCCTTTGACATATTTCATGCAGTTGGCCCCTGATGAACAGAAACAGTACAGTGCAGAGAGAGTAATCAAACTGCCAGAGATTCCCCAGAGCAGGAAACCAACTTAAAGTCTTCTAGGTATTGGGTTACCAATCAAATGTAATGCCCATACTCTTTCTAACCACATCAGTGCAGAGGTGGGTTGGTATATAAAGATGGTCATACCTCCAAATTAATTCAATATTGGACACCTTTCATAGAAAAGTGACACAGAAAACCTCCCAGAGACTGAAAGTTTGGTTCAGACTCTACCTGCTGATCCTCACACTCTCAATACTCACATAGTCTCCCTAACCATATCTGTTGTACACTCCAGCCACAACAAACAAACCCATTCAGCACAATGTTTACCACTTTCATTAAAAACAACCATGTTCTGAGGAAGAAAACACCCTCCTTCAAAAATGCTACATATTTAATGCCTATGAAACGTGGATAGGATAGCAAAGAAATAGGAAAGATGAGCAGCTATTACCCATTATTACCCATTGTTCAAGAAACGTGTGGATGTGGTGCTTCGGGACATGGGTTAGTGGGTTGGGTGGTGTTGGGTTGATGGTTGGACTTGATGATCCTTGAGGTCTTTTCCAGCCTTAATGATTCTGTGATTCTATGACTACAGGAAAGATGCTGTGCTGTACAGTCATACGTAGAGTTGCACATTCAGACTACTACTCATACCATTTCCTCCAGATATCCAATTTGAGTGTCATGTAGAACCACAGTTAAAAGCCCAAGTTTATTGTAAAGGGTAAAAGAAGGACATTTTCAGACAGCAGCTCAGAGCATAGATGCATGTCTGAAAGGACATTTGGTCTACAGTCAAACTGCAGTATTCATCTCAGCTTGGATTTCTCTCTCGATTTTCACAATCTATATGTGGGATCTGATAATTTGCAGCTCAAGTGGATCAATTCAACCCAGTCCTCAAAACAGGCAGTTAGGCAGAGAACTGCCTTGAATCCAAGCTGCTTCTTGTACACAACATACAAGTTTCCCATGACTGAGAAAGTTGATTTATCCAGGTTTCCAAGTGTGCCAAGACTAACTTGGTATTTGACTTTTACAAATTCATAACACAATTCTTGTCAGTTTGCAAAAACATGTAAGCAATAACAATCCAACACACAATGTTACCTTTGCAAAGGCTGAGCACAGTCATAAGAGCTAAAGCACATCTTCTGATGGCACCTACAGTGCTGAGAATATTGCTTTGCAAGGTAACAAAAGACATCGTGTTGCTGTGGGGCTTTGTTCTTCCATGCTCACTGGGGAAAAAAAAATCCTGAAATTGATGCTGAACTAACTGCTGTCCCCAAAGTCTTAAACACGCATCTCCTTTTCTCCAAAGGCAATGAACCAACAACTCCACTAGATATCCATCAGGAAGGATCACAAGACCTTCCTCAGGTGTGCAGACTGACAAACCTCTGTTGTCAGTGACTTCTGTATCCAATGGTCTTCCCCAGAAATAAATGAGAGAAATAAATGTGGGGGTTCTGCAAGCCAAGAAATAACATATTTTGTCTCTGGAGGCCAAGAAGGAATACGTTTTGTCATGGCTGTTCACAAGAGCAGTGGTAAAGGTCACTTTGCGTTTGTGACTTACTGTTGCTTTGAAAGGACCTCACTTGCTGTCTAGGTATTGTACAGGTGGAAATGGGTGTGAGTTGGGAAAACAGATTGTCCATTCATTTTCTAAGTTAAGTTTTCCTGTTTGAACCGGACATTTCCATGGGCTGTTGCCACCTCTTACTAAAAGCACCGTTTCTGAAATACCTATGGCAGCAACACTGAATAGCTACTTTTCTGCCAAGCAACTTTGAAAACAAATTGCATGGGGCAAGTATAACTTAAGAGCGGACAATGTGTCCCGTGCGACTCTTACCAACCCCTCCCTGCCGTTCTGGTGGGCAGGGATGTAAACTAGCTCCGCATCTTTCCCTCCTCAGACTCTGTTTGTGGCACTTATCATCGGGGTGAAATCAATGCTTGTTTACTTCCTCTGAGTAAACTAGGGATGTGGAAAGAAGAGTTGTCCGAAACCTCAAAAACCAAGATGAAAAATTCAAGGAAATTTGAAAGTTGTACCGGCCCATTTACCACAGATGAGAGAAGAAAGGAATTTTAACTCGGGGACTCTCCTATCCCAGCTTCCAGCTTTGCCGGTGGCTGCTTCAGGGCTGCTCCCAGCTGCCGGCGTGGAGGGAGAGCAGCCTGCTCCTCTGTGCACACTCACAATAGTAAGTCAGTCCTCTGTCCTGGGATAGCTTAAATCCTCTGTGTTCTTAAAAAACGTCTTTTCAATCTTTGACATTTTAAGTCAGAAATAAAAGCGGCCAAGCACATTATTAAATTCAGCCTCAGTTTCAAGAAAGGGATGGGTCTGGGTGTGTCTGACCATGACTACACTGGGGAGATAACTGTTTCTAGGAGAAGAGTGTCAACTTTTATTTTTGGGACAGCAGAGTTGGCAGACGCTCTTGGCTTCTACCACACAATTCATGAGAAATGAAAAAAAAAAAGAAAAAGAAAGAAAAAGAAAAAAAAAAAGAAATTTAACTGGCATTGCCCAAGAAAATCAGACAGACACACACAAAAAAGCCATGATGTACCATAACAAAGCGTTAAATACACACACACTCAGAGGCAGGACTTTGCTTTATAGGTTTTGAACCACATGCGCATATACGCACACGCACACACTAACTCACACCAGTAAATCATTCAGCCAGACTATCTGTCTGGTGCGTGGAACAGAAACACACTTATGAAATCTATTTTCTTCTTTTAGCAGCAGGCTAACAATTGATAAAGAGCCAGGCTGGGGGCTCTGAGTTTTATGTGACAGACACACAAGGCTGCAGCTCTCCTCGTGAGCGCTTTGCCCATTCTCTCAACTGCAGCAGCTCCAGCCCGAGAGCAAGCAGAGCCCCTCGCCAGCTGGCACGGACCAGGCTCCTTGGCAGCTGCCCAGCAGCCCCGCGAGGGCAGTGCAGATCGCCTGATTTAGCTCAAGTAACAAGAAAGAAGTAGCCAGTGGGGTGAGTCAACACGCGCAGGAGCCAGCTGTGCGTACGGTCCCGCTCGGGCAGCTGCGGCTGTGGGCAAGGTCTGGGCACAGGGATGCCCTGGCAGCATGGTCCCGAGCCTCCCTCGGCAGCACCCAGAGCAGTGGCGTGGGGGTGGCAGCGTGGTTTCACCGTAATGACAGAGCGGGCAAAGCAGCAGGAGCAAAAATGCCCTCGTGGCCCTTCTGAAGGCACTCCCGGCAGTTCTGGCAATGCCTGGAGGCAGGGAAGCATGGCAGCACCACTGAAAATAATGGGCTGCTCTGAGGGTTAGGGCTTTCCTCCCGCCTCCGCACGTCTCCTGAATTACAGTGCCAGCCCCAGACACTGTATCAATGAGGTATTGTCTGCAGTTTGTTTTTCTAGGTTTTTTTTTTTGCATCTGTCTCTTTTCTGCATGGCCATTTTCCACCCTTCCCAAACAAACTCTCGGACAAAGTTTAGCGCACAGCAGCAATAACCCATTTCTGGGTGCAGCGGTGCCGGGGTGACTCCTCTGGTCTGTTGGCTTTGGGGCAGGTCAGGCGGAGGAGAGCCAGGCCAGACCCAGGCCAGGCGGAGGAGGGATGCCACACGTGGGACCACCTGCCCCACAGCCTGTGCACTGCCCCCAGAATAACTTCTGTGGCTGCCCCAGTCTCTGTGCAGCGATCTGCTTACAGCACAACGGCCAAACAATGTGGAGACAGGACAAAGAGCTGGTAGCTGCTGGGTATGGGCCCTGTGTTTCCACTGGGATGGACCATCTCAAGCAAGTTTTAAGTGCTTTTAAGTGTTTTTAAGGGTTTTAAGTGCCTCATGCATTAAAAGGGAGAGGGGGCAGCAACCAGCAGAAGGTAAAATAGTGTGTGCTTGGTGCTAACATTTACCACCAGCTGAGTTTCGTATGAAGAACTGGTTATCATAAGCCAGGCACACGAAGGATATCGCTGGCCGCACAAGCCCTCAGTGCTCTTAATTCTTCTTGAAGGAAGAGTGCTGATGGGACCTTCCACCTCCCCTTCAGCCAGGTCCCCCCACGAGGGAGGCAAGAGGGAGCACAGCCCACCCCCAGCTGGTCTCAGTGTGGGGGGTACAGCACCCCTTCCCTTGTGCTGCTTGGAAGCTGTAAGGCAAAATTAAATCCTCTTAACACACGGCATGCCAGCTCCTAGAAAGGCCAGGAGGGAAAAAGCAGGTCCCCACACCCCATGGCATGCCGGTGCGTTCATCTTGTGTGCCGTGGGCTGTTCCCCACGAAGCAGCCTGGGGACACGTAGCCTGCCGGTGCTCTGGGCTCAGGGTAGCCCAAAAGCTCCACCTCAGGAGCAGGAGGTTGGGCTAGAGACCTCCCGAGGTCCCTTCCAGCCTGAGTGATCCCTCTGCATCCCGCTGAGCGGCCAGCTGGGACAGGGTGCTTCTCCCAGGCTTTTGGCATCCTGTCTTCTGCTCCCCGCTCTTCCTCTTTACACAGTATTGACTCTCTGTTCTTTTAACATACAGCGAGATTGTGAAAAAAAGAATAAACGGAAAGCAAACCTCAGGCTTAAAATATAGTGAGATTATGAAAAAAAAGAAAAAAAGTGAAACACAACCCGCTCTGAAATTATTTCCATATTGCTTGGCATAACGAAGGGGCAGCTCTTTTTCAGGCAGTTCCATTTTTTTGGCCGCTTCATTCCTTCACATTGAAGGGCCACAACAGGCTCCTCAGACTCTCTTGAGAGGCATGACGGGGATAAGCCCCACTTTGGTGAATCTCGCAAAACAGAGTGCGCGTTTGCTTCAGTGCCTGCAGCCTGCCAAGTAACCCTGCCAACAGGAGGTGTTGCTGGCACAGAAAGAGCATTTCCCAGGCTTCCCGCTAACAGAAATACCTGGTGCTCATAGTGATGTTCCTTCTGTCAGGCTGTAAGGCGTCCAAGGCTCCGGGGAGGCTGCTTCGTTTGTGCTGAGCCCTGCTTGAACACAGCCGGGGAGTGAAGCCGCGCTGCAGTTTCTGATTTTTCACTAATTGCATATGCCTTGACTTTCTCCCCTGCATCATTCCTATGTAAAAGGACCGGAGCTGTCTGAAGGATATGCCTCATCTTTTGACTCTATGACAGCTGGAGCTCAGGCGTGCCACGCACACCCTGTTGAGCAAAGGCAAACAAAGTCTGTGAGTACCAGCAGAAAACTGGCTTCTCCCCTTCCCTCTGAGGCGTGAAACCCACCAGCTGAGCAAAAAGAAAGGAAAGATCCCACATTCACCTGTGGGATCCACGAGCTATTTTAGCAATCCCATTCCCAGAGAAACCACCAGGATTTAAAAGATAAAACACATTGCTTCAGGTGCTGCTTCCGTCACAATGGCAATGGGAGTGCTTGTTCCGCCCCGATGGCATTTGTACAGGAGTCGCTGGGAGGAAGCCTGAACCGTGCTTGCTTTGAGGGACTTTGTGCCACAGAACCCAGCTCCCCGCTGAGTTTCCCTCACAGCTACCAGTTCTGCTGGGTCTGCTCAGAGAGCCTGGTTTCAGCTTCGCTGAGCTTTTGAACCACATGGGTGGTGCCAAGGTGACTCTGCAGCGTGCTGGTACCAAGCAGGGCTCTCCTGCACACCAGAAAACGGTTCCGTGTGTCATGGCAGCGTGTCTGCACTGGTTTGGTGTGAGGGGCCGTGCTGGGGCTGTGGGAAGATGCCAGCTGTGTATAGCTCCCACACGCTGGGACTGGGGAGAAGCAGAATTCCTTGCACTTCGGCGCTGACATTTTAATATTAAATCATTGCAAATCTGATGATTGCTGTTCTGTGGAGTGCAGACCTTGGCATCTGCTTATAGGCAGAGGGGAAAGGGTAGAGGAGCAATGCTCTGTCTCCAGCTGGTGTCCTCTGGGCTGGAGTTTTGCTGCTCAGTTCTTGACTGGCATCAGCAGAGGTGTTACGCTGGATTCCCGTAGCTGGTGCAATGCGTACTGCTTTCGGCTGACTTCAAATCAAGCAACCCTATTTACTTCTTCAAACAGTTTGATCCAGGAATGTCATGGGAGCTTTACCTTCTAACTCCAAGCTACATTTAGTTGAGTTTGGCCCTGCATGTGGGAAAAACCCTTTGGAGAAGCACAGTAGTTGCTGTACAGACACAGCTGCTGTTTTTCCAAATGAAACAATATTTCATCTGTTTCAATGCTGTTTTCAGTCAAATCAATTTGGTCCATGACTCTCTCTGTATTTCTTTTGCCAGCTTTGATTTTTGTGTTTGGAGTTTGGGCTGGTAAGCAGTAATGACAACAATGTGTCTGAAACAAGAAGATACTAACTCTATTTATACCAGCGTGAGCAGGATTATGAAAGGCTCTCGGTGCCAAATTTCAAGCAGGCTTTGCTATGCATGGAATACATTCAGAAGAGTTTGGCAATGGAGAAATACCAAGGAGTTGGGAAAAAGGTCGGTTGGAAAGAAGATCCAGGTTCCTGCTGTGGGGGGAGATTTGATGAAACAAGCCAACTTATAAGGAGAGAACTAGATCCAGTCTGGGTGCCTGGACCAGCGATGAACACGTGCTCGGTGCAAACCCTGCTGCGGAGCATGCTTTCTGTGACACGTGGGCTACACTGCAACTGCTCACTCCAAAAATGAAATGGTTAAGGCAGCTGCAGAGCTGCCATGTACAGCTCAGTGAAGTATGCAACATCTTACCAGCTGAAATATTTGAGGCCAAACATTAAGCCGTTACTCATTGGGAGCTCTGCCATTAAGCTCCTTCTCCCCTGATATTTATGATTAACACTTTAAAACATCTGCATTGCCTTTTTGACTCAGAAGTATTCCAGTTAAAGGGAACCGACTTTGTGCAGCAAACTTTCTGACTGTTACGAAAGAGCAGACTTCTAGTTCAGCTACCTCTGGCCTTTACTCTTCCCAAAACAGTAACTCACCTTTGGGAAGGAGCGCACAGCTCGCCTCCAGGCACACAAGCTGCAGTGGCCGTGAGCCCCTCTGCACCTCGAGAAGCACTAACAGGCACTGGCCCCTCTTGCAGTCCTGGGCTGCTGGAGACACATGTGAGGGAGCCTTGGCCCTACATGTATGACCCCCTGCCCCTTCGCAGCACCAGCATTAGGGTGCCTGCCCTGGCTCATGGGCTCTGCCAGGACA
This sequence comes from Syrrhaptes paradoxus, assembly GCA_013400615.1. Lineage (NCBI taxonomy): Eukaryota > Metazoa > Chordata > Aves > Pterocliformes > Pteroclidae > Syrrhaptes > Syrrhaptes paradoxus. The sequence continues at coordinate 40,040 of VZTO01022677.1, forward strand.
GGCCAGGATGGAGGCACTTCCCAAACTGAGGCTTTGGTTGCGGAGTCCAAAAAAAGGGAAGCAGAGTGTGTATGAAGATGGAATAGAAACATGAGCGCAGAAGCACATAAAATGTAAAGAGTGACTGTTTTTTTCTTTTTACGAACTCTTCACAATTAAAAGAGGGAGAAAGCAGAAAGTACTTGAAAATAGGTCCTATGGTTGCAGAACCACATTTCTGAAATACAGATCTCTCAAGTATCAAACTACACTGCAGAATGACTAACTGTGGGGTGACTAATCCCTCTCTCCTTTCTAAAACTATTACTTCACAGTGGCCAAGAAAACATACCATAAAGATGTTGTTATTACATCACTCACATTTACTTGCTTTGAGAAAAACTGAGCCTTTTACGGTACTTGTCTGATTACCAAGAGATATGCTTCTTCCATGTAAGAAAAGAAGACCACTTAGTCTTCATAGTTCATCCTGGACGGTTGTGAAGGTGTTTGGTTAAATGCCTAGGGACCGGGAAGCTGGCTTTCAAGCAAAGGAAAAAAAAAATTGTGAGGGAGGGGGCAGGGAGATGGCAGAAGCAGATGGATATTCAGGTTGACAGAAAATGAAAACCTGCCTTCGTCTTGCTTTCATTAGTCTTCATTATATGACCAGGACAGCTTTAATTGCTGCCCTGCATATATAAGTAATAAAAATGTAAAATGTTTAAATGAACTGTGGCTCCCAAAAGCCATTATAAAAGATTAATGATGAGTACTCTTTGATAACTTAAACGTTTTCAAGAAACACATCTGAGCAGCCCTTGTGGTTAAGATGATATTAGAACAATATTTGCCGGACCACTTGTCTCAAATCATTATGCACCAAGCTTTGATGGTTTTGATTATTCCGTCTTTAGCTAGTCTGAATTCTAGACATATTTGATTCCAATTTACTCATTCCTGACAAGCTCTCCCGCTCCTGCAATCCAAAGCAAGAGTCTTCAGGTACTCATAGTTATATTCTGTCTTCAAGAATTGATGATGCTTGCTTCAATGGTTTTTACTGCCAAAGATGGAGAACACGGGGTTTATTAGTAGCACTCCACAAGTTATTGTGCTAATTAATACAATATCCAGCTTAAGGGGAAAATATACAATCTTCTCTATTTAAATTGGAAGCAGTACCAAGACCCATCTTTGAACTGCCACTTTGCCTTGAGGGGCACAGATTTGACTCTGTTTGAACACAGATGTGAGAGTAGAGTTTTCATTCCAAAAGGGCATCAAAGCAAAGCCCAGCTTTGGCATAGTTTTGACCACCCACCTCTCATTTAACTTAGAAACCCATCTTTAGGGTAAAGCAAATGCTTAAGCAGAGGTGAAGGTCCCATTGCTGCTACTCAGCCTTTCTTTCGTGTTCTACCAACATATTCACCACTGCGTCTGCTTGGCACAATGGAGTGGCCATGCCAAGAACTTGTCCTGGCTTAAGCCCAAGGGTAAGCCCATCACAGAACTGTAAGTTAGCACCAGCCCATTAGTTCACGCCTACGTGCTCTGCAACCACAGCAGCACTGGTTTCAAAAGCGGTAAAGCCCCAGTCCACCATGCACGCTGGAATGAGTTACACCTCTCAGCAAATCTCGGCTGTGGGATGAGCCTAGCTAGCGGCTTTTCACTGTGCTCCCTCTCTGGATGGAGCAAAGGGTCAGACTGAGCCTGGACATTGCCAGTGTGGCAGCAGAGCAGGGGCAGGATGGCAGAACTAAGGCCACCTTCTGTTCTTCTCTTCCTGTTGTCTACAGGCAACAGCCAAAATCCTTAAAAGGGCACTCCCACGTTTTCCGTGGCTAAGCACCTCCCTTGTGAAGTCAGCTGGATTCTCTTGACAGTTTCGCATATGGGAATGAAGAGGCAAGCTGAACTTTTCCTGTGTGGTATACTCTGACTTTTGGCTTTCAATCCAGTTTTCAGTTAATATTAGCAGATTTGGGAAGATTTATAAAACTTGATACTCAGCGGCATAAACCACTTTCTTGCTATTTAGGGTTGAACTAGAATTTTCACAAGCGACAGGAATTTGCTGGCTGCAGAGCTTCTATATGCCATCCTTTCCAATGCCACTTGTGGAGGCCAAAAACTGGACTGGGGGACCACCAGATGATATAGTCCTCTGCTCCTTTCTGCTTTAGTGCTCATTTTGCTGTATTCCACTCAATGCTGATTTTCCTCATACAGTCTTCTCTGCCAGGAGTGGATTATGTTGGCTACTTAAGATCTTCCAGGCCTTCACCAGGTCTCCTGCACAAGGATGTCCAAATTTTTCCCATTACCCATTCCACTCCCATTAGCTCTCTGGGCTCATTTCTGTACACATGGTCCCATTTCTATTTCCTGACCACCGTTTGGAAGCTGCCTCCCTAGTAAGCCTGGCCCCTGGGCTCTCTTCTCTTCCTGCACAGTCTTCTGGGCTGGTCCCAATCGAAGCTGTAGACCAGAAACTTTTCCAAGACAACTATATCCTCTTCAGCACTGCAACAACCACCAAATCCATTCTCTGCTCACCGCTGCAGACTAGACTGATGCAATTAGGACCACAGGGTTAATTCTATTAGGGGAGAGCAGGATAAGACTGCTGTTCCCAAGGAGAAGAGCAAGGTGCTGGAGAAAGAGGAGCATGGCTTAGTGTTGCTATTTCACAGCTGGTTGAGCAAGAACTTGGCTCTACTCCTTCCAGCCTAAGAAGTAGGTGCAGGAGCCCCAAGGCACAGAGACTGGCTTGCCAGGTCTTCTAAATCAGTGACAGGAGGAGCAGGAGGAGCTCCCTCCCCTCTCTGTCTCCTTCTCCTGTTGGGGAAACTCCTCGAGGTGGTGCTTGGTCTCCTGCAACTCTTCTCCTGCTGCTGCAGCTGCCCTGGAAACCCCCAGACATTCCCAGCAGAGTCTGGACGGCTGCTTTGGTGACAACCTGGGCTCAATTTAATGAGAACATTCACGTTCACTTGCTATGCTGGCGGTCAGCCAGCATATTTTCTTGAGGCATATAAGAGAGAGAAGGGAAATGGTGATTTTTAACAGTCTTTTTTTTTTTTTTTTTTTTTTTTTTTTATCCAGCCAAACCTGACTGGAATTTCATGGATGAAAGAAAAGGCACTTCTCTAGCCCTGGGGCTTTGTCCCTGCCAAACTATAAGGGCCTGCTGCAAACAATGGAGGTGTTAGAGCTTCTAAAAAAATAAAAATGTTGAAAGAATCTTTTATAACGGAAAATATTAGGCAACCTAAATCTTGGGCCAGCTGGTAGCCGGCAGTATAATATAAGCTCTTTGGAGGAGAGCTGTGCAAATAATGGATTTTCAGAATTTCTCTTCTCCCCCCACCTCCAAGTTTGAATTATTTTAGCTATTTTCTCCAGCTGAAATTATTTGCCAAATTCAGCCAGTTGCTAAATTCTCCTCAAATTTTTCTTTTCTCCGAAGACAGGTTTCTTGTAAAAACAAACCCATTCTCCCACCTCCAGCTTGGAATTACGGCATTCACCAGTGACACAGTTAGGAAGAAATCTGCCTGTGGTCAGCTCTTTCTGGTTTTTTTTCGCTCTGATCTTGTCAGAGAGCTCACACGTTGCAGTAACCAAGCTGGCCTGATAGCTGCACCTGGCAGCGCGCAGGGGAGGACTTCCACTAGTCTCCACCGTCCCAGATCAGCCAAGAGCCTTCGCACAGTGTGGGGCTGGAGGTTCATTAGGTTGTGGTTTTCAGGCTGAGTCTTCACTGGACTGGTTCATAATGGTGATGTTTCTGGTGTCAACTGCAGACCAGCTGTACCTCGGTGCTGTGCTGCTGGAGGGGAGAACTCTGAGGCGACACAGGAGCCAGGAGGCTCTGAGTGCTGGGTCATCAATCCCATGGTGTTTCTCATATCCATGCAGGTGTTAGCCATGGTGTCCCAGCCAAATCCCGTTCTGGCACATCACCACCTCTGGCAGCTTACCTGCTTAAAATCAACTCTGTGCTCCTAATTGCAGGAGTTGTTCCTCACTTTCTGTCTTTACCAAAAGATTTGTGCGTTAATGGCTGGTGAATGCCTGCTGCATCCCTGCCCCGCTGCTCCAGGGGGTGGCAAAGCCATCCTTGCACATGCAGCCCCCAGCGTGCCTTGGGATGAGCAGTAGCCCCATGCACAGGGCTGGAGGGGAACTGCCCCGCAGCACCAGGCAGAAACGACAGACACCCAAGGTCAGGCTGCAGCAGGCCTGCCCGTGGCGGTGTGGCACCACAAATGTATTTAAACAAGTTGCCTGAGCCCTAAAACGTGGTTCCAAAGTAATGAAATGTGGCTGTTTGGCTGTGGCCTTGCTTCAGAGGCTGCTTTATGACCATTAATGTAATGTAGCCCTTCCAAAACCTCCCCCGCTTATTTCTTCCTTTTTTTTTCTCT
>VZTO01022677.1:44672-151160 GCA_013400615.1 Syrrhaptes paradoxus
TTCCCCTTCCCTTCCCCCTTCCCCTTCCCTTTCCTTTTCCTTTTCCTTTTCCTTTTCCTTTTCCTTTTCCTTTTTTTTTGAATTATTAAATCTATCCTCAGAGAGGCTGACTCAAATTTTCAAACAGAGTATTCTGTTTAGGGTTTTAAGTGAATGTTGAAGTGCACATGCATATTGTTTCAGAGTCCACAAACTGCAGGACCAGACAGATACCTAGGCTGGAAAACAGAATACGGACAATTTTGCCAAGAAAGAACTATTAAAACAAATTAATATCTGGTGGCGATTTAAAGTGAAGCAAATCTCTTGAGTGTGAGTGTAATCTGTTTTTGTTGGGGGTGGCATTGCATCTTGTTGGAGGCTGTTTCTCTGCAGCAAGCTGCAGTCAGCAAGGCATTTGTTCATGTCCAGCATGGCATAAACTGAGCTGGGCAAACCCGAGCTTGGGCTATGGCACCGCAGCCACAGGGATTTCCATCAGGGCAGGCTTGGATCCGCTGCGCTCAGTCACATTGGCAGAGCCAGGATGACTTTGAGAGCACAAGGAACGAAGGCACTGCTTGGAGCTTCAATAACGTCTGTAAAGTTCAGACACATGGGAGCAAAGAAGGGTTAATCCAAAGCCTCGCATTCAGAGATTTGGCAGTAAACAGTGTATGCAAACAAGGATGAAATACGAGTTTTTCCATCTTCCTCACTCCACAGACACTTGAAACATTGCCCCCCCCCCACCCTCCCTTTTCCTTTAAATCTGGGAACTAGGGTGCATTCCCTGTCTGAAGCTCTGGACAGAAAACTCCTTCTGAAGCTTCTTTTTGCCATTTGGAGTCACAATCGAAACTATACAGAGAAAGGATTGCGCTGTAACTACAGGCTTTCTAAAATAATTGCTTCATGTATAAATATTGATAGTGCTGACTTCTATTTTTACACAGCATAACTGAAAAAAATGCACATATAAAGCTTAACAAAGAATATCTTCCTGAATTAAGGAGCAAAACCAACTTCAAGTATCAACAGCAATGACAAGAAAAAAAACCCAAAACAAACCAAAATAAAACAATGATTATTTTGGGGCACGTTCCTTTTCATTTTTTCAGTCTTTTATGATTACTCTATCTGTGAGTAAAGCCTCGACATGGATTACTTTGGGAATCTTTGAGGCTGTGTAAATATGTATGGTTGCTAGGCTGTGAAGCATCCCAGGTCCATGTGACAAGCTGCACACATGAGCAGAGGAGGAGAAAATCTGGTGAAGGCCATGGGATCAGGCTGAGCAGAGGCTGACTCTCTGTCACAGGGATCTTAACTGCTGGAGAAGGCAGCGGCCTGATTCCTCCTGGTAGGAGATGCACCCCTGAAGGAAATGCATCTGTATCTGTGCAGGAGCAAGTGGCAGGGACACCTGCTTTGGGTAGTATCTGGTCTAGGAACTTGCAAGACTGTAAGCCTAGAGACAGCAACATTCATACTAAATAATTCTGCTCAAATCTTTACAAACGCGATCATTGCCCCTACGCTGAGATTTCCGCTTCACCCTGCTCAGTCCCCTCCAGGCTGTAATCTGGGATACTGCAATGATAGAAGGACAGGATTTGGCCCCACCAGTTTGGTCCATTTGGGCAGCAGAGAGCCTTCTGGAGCCTAAGGAGCTTCACTGGCTGGAGAAAGTCTCCAACAGCCTGGTGGCAGTCTGTATGGTAGGGTCTCCCTGACGTGGTGTTGGCTGAGGGACCCACTGGTCCCCCATCTGCTGGCTGCCTGGCAGGGTGTGGAGAAGCCTTTCACCAGCTGCTTCTGCTGTCTCCATGTGCATACATCCCTCAGTGCTTTGCACCCTCTGAAATGAGTCCACTTCGAGAGCCCATGTGCAGACAGCATTTTTCTCTCCCAGATTTATCTCTCTGGGATTCAAACCAGCAGAAACCAGAAGCAGGAAGTTACGGGACTGCCACCGCGGAGCTCCCTGTGATGGGTTTACCCTTGGCTGGCCAGCCCCACACAGCCACTCCCTCACTCCCCCCTGCCTCCTGGGGTGGGGGAGAGAATTAAAGGGGTAAAGGGAAGAAAGACTTGTGGGTTGAGATGAGAAAAATTTAGTAAAACTAAACTACGATAATATTGAAAAGAATAATATATAAATAATATATAAAAGAATAATATATAAAAATACACAAACGAGTGACACACAGTGACACTGCTCACCACCTGATGACCAAGGCTCAGCCTGTTCCCGGCTAACGATCCTGGAGCAGGGAGAGTCCCGAAACCGCACTCACGGAACGGAGAGAACAGTCCGAGCATCCCAGACCCAGAGCTGACTGAGGGAGGGAGATGACCTGGCGAGAGGGGCCACCCTGAGAGAGCCAACCTGGAAAAGAGATTTGGCCTGGATCAAGAAGGGATCCAGAACCAAAAGGGCACGAACTTCCAGAAGGTCCTCACCTATATACTGGGTATGACATGCACGATATAGAATAGATTATTGGCCACTTTGGGGCTCAATCCCAAACCTGAGGACAAATCCTGGGCTGGTCACTGGGGCTGTGCTCCCTCCCAGCTTCTCCTGCCCCTGCAGACACGGGCACAGCAGAGAAGCTGGAAAGTCCTTGAGTGTCCTGGCAGCAGCTCTGCCCATCAGAGTGTGATCAGCTTCTGCTCAGCACAAACCCCAACAGCCTCACACCAGCTTCTGGGAAGAAAGTGAATTCTGTCCCAGCTGAACCCAGGACCTGCAGAGAAGTTGCTGGCCTGCAGAAGGAAGAATAACAGACTGGGAGGCCAGCAGGTGCTGGCGTGACCTCAGACCCACAGGTTCAGTCAAAGATCCCAGATCAAGATGGGTGACTGATGGGCCTTGCAATGCTCATAATCAGCATCTACCGGCCCAACTATGTGGCCAGATGGAGGCTGGAAATCAGCTGGGACAAGAGTGATGCAACTTCACCCTGTCAGAAGAGCCAGGATGGGGCTGGGGCGCATGAGTTTTTTTCTTCTGCAAGGCAGCCAAAGTGCAGTGCACACAGCACGGCTACTGCACTAGCCCTTGTTTTTTGACTGCAGTAAGCCAGTTGTCCTCTATTCCCTTTACCCTCTCAGTGTTTCTTGCACAACATAACTTTGATCCTAAAGCTCTGGAGAAGGAGGATTTTGAGCCCAATCCTGATCTCCCTTATTCTGGAATAATTCAGGCGTAACTACTTTTATACTTGTAGAAGATCAAAATCAATCCAGTTCCTTTTAACCGGGCAAAATTTGTGGTCTGCAGAAAGAAAATAATAAAAAATATGAACAACAGAGACAGCTGAAGATGGAATTTTTTTTCTCCTCTGGAGTTCAGTATTTTTTTGGCTACCTCTTTAACTCATTGAAAAAAAAAGTTTTGTGGGGGAAAAAAATAATCCCATGGTACCTAAACATTTGGCATTATAATGCAAAATTTTCTAGAAGAAAACAAAAATTGGAAAATTCCCATCAGCTGAACATAGTACTGATCCTGTCTCCAGTGACAACTTGTGTTATAAGACAGAATATGACAAAGCTGGGATGTGTGGTTTCACTTGTTAAAGAACACTGACTGAACTCCATTGAGTGATGTCAAGTGGACACTTGGAAAACGGAGCTGGAAACCGCTGCTCTTCTCCCATCCTGATGTGGAAGGTCAGTGCTGAGGAATGGCACCCAGCAGGCAGGATTTCCGTACACAGACCTGGACTTCTAATGCAACACGCTTGGTAAGGTACAAAGCAACCCGGAGCTCAAAAAACCCCCCAAGGATGAGCGTTGTGCTGTGACTGCCATCCCTGCAGGGATGCTTTCCATGCCCACAGCACCTGGGACCCCCTGAAGTACTAACCCTCCTCTGCTCTCTGTGGTTTCCCGGGGGGTGGCTGGACCCTCAGCATCTTGCCAGGATGTGTGCAAAGCACACCAGCCTGGCCAGGGAACCGGGGGAGCTGTTGATGTAGCGCCTTGCCAAAGCACGTCTGTGTGCCAATCTGCAGGCAGCCGCGGTGGGAGAAGACGGGAGGAGTGAGGAACCCCAGGCACTGACTGGGTTTATCTTCCAGCTGGGTATCTGTCCAGACTAACTGCACGCATGAGAACAGAGGCTTAAACTCATTCCTCATCACGCGTATGAAGCCTGGCTGTGAAGCATGAGAAATCCTAGAAACAAAGATATTTGGAGCCTTCGTGGAGTACAGTGCGGCACTATGATGTTGTGGGACTCACGGGGTTTGGTAAATGAAGGGCTTTATGTGCTGTCAGCCCTCCCAAGCACATTCAAGAAAGGCCCAAAGAGACTGAAATCTTGATTTCTTGGATAAAAAAAATCCCAAGGGGATTTGACCAGGTACTGTGCCAGCTGCTGCGGCCGCGCCAGCTCTGTGGCAGCTCAGCAGCACGCAGCATAGAATCACAGAATCATGAAGGTTGGAAAAGACCTCAGGAGCCATCAAATCCAACCATCAACGCAGCACCACCAGCATGTCCCTGGGAGCCAGCGGCTGGAGAGGTCCCCTGCACCGGGAGACAAACACGGGGACCCTTCTGAGCAGTGCCCTCAAACTGGGGACACCTGACCAAGGGAGCCACGAGAGTCTGGGTAAAGCATGAGTGTGTCAAACCACAAAGCCCGGGCCAGGCTGCCTCTGTGTCTTTCCTTTGACAGGAGGGTTCAGACACACTTGGGTGATAAAGATCTGCCTAGAAAGAAAAAGCTTTCTATATTTTCCATCACCCAGCAGAGCCAGCGGGAGCGATGCTCTGCAAGGCTGTGCTGCAATCCACATCAGGGATGAAGCGTGTTGGCAGACAGCATGCGGTGTGTCTGTTATCCTGCCCTTCATGGCCCGCACTGCGGGGAAAGGGAACGCTGGGGTTTGACATCAACCGCTGGACCAGCAGGGAGCAGTGACAAGTGATGTACTGTCACTGTGCCTGGCCACTGCTTTACAGCTCAGGTAGCGGACTCGAGTCACCAGAAATGTGTGTATTTCAGCCACAAAAAATGTTTTAGGGACACATTGTGTTAGAGGAGGGCTACAAAGATGGTCAGAGGCTGGAGCACATCCCCAATGAGGACAGGCTGAGAGAGTTGGGGTTGTTCAGCCTGGAGAAGAGAAGGCTCCGGGGAGACCTTAGAGCAGCTTCCAGTGCTGAAAGGGGGCTACAGGAGAGATGGGGAGGGGCTTTTTAAAAAGGCATGTAGCAACAGGATGAGAGGTAGTGGATTTAAATTGGAAGAGGGCAGATTTAAATTAGATATGAGGAAGAAATTTTTCACTGTGTGGGGGGTGAGGCAGTGGCCCAGGTTGCCCAGAGAAGCTGTGGATGCCCCATCCCTGGAGGGGTTCAAGGACAGGCTGGATGAGGCTTTGGGCAACCTGGGCTAGTGGGAGGTGTCCCTGCCCATGGCAGGGGGTGGCACTGGATGATCTCTAAGGTCCCTTCCAACACAAACCACTCTGTGGTTCTGTGATTCTACAATAATCTGCTAAAGGCAGCATCCCTCCCTGCAAGCTGGTATGACTGTGAGAGAAACGCATGGCACCCTGTGCCTGTGAGCACTGCTAGAGGTCTGTGGTGCCTGCTGCCTTACGTTGAAGCAAGGCGACCATTGCTATTGAATGATCCCGTGGATGTTCAAGAGATCATCTGCGGTGAAGGCAGCTCTGGGTATGGGCCAGGTAGGTCACCACTGTGGTTCAGCAGGCAAGTAGCACTGTGAGGACAGCAACGCCTGGCTCCCATCGCGTCCCTCCAGCATGCACTTGCATGCTCACACTCTACGGGTTAAACCCTGAAACTACTGACTTTCTAAATTGAGAACAAGAGTCTTCTGATCTTGTTTGCTGCTCTTGAAATCAACTTTCTAAAGTGTCAAAGGCAATGTGCACTGTGGGGAAGAATGAACCAGAAACTCCTACACCAGCCTGTGGCCCGCGTCTTCATCGAGATGCTGGGGTTGTCATTTGCATGGCTGAGGTCAGGGGACTCATGAGCCTCTGCACCAGAGCACTCCGAAAACACCCGGTGCCTCCTGCTCCCAGGGGCACTTACCTGCTGAAAGGGCAGCTTTCCTCCCAAAGACAAGGAAGGACAAGGAAACAGTGCTGGGGTTCCCCACCCCGCCGCCCCCCGGCTTTCCTGCCCAGACCATGCTGTTCAGTTGGAAAGTTGAAGATGATGAGTTTTCATACACCCACCTGTGCAGACTCATCCTGCGAGTCAGGCAGAGTTCGCTTCCTCCCACGCACTGCTGCTGTGCTGTCTTGGAGCCCCTACACCCCTGCCCCCCATGCTTCTGGATGGAGAAACCTCCACAAACCCCCTTCAGTGGCTCTGACCAGCCCCTGCCAGGAGGAGGCTGGTGGGCAGTCTCTCTGGGGCACAGCCCAGGGCCATGCTGGCACAGGTTTGTTTCCACAGGTGTGCTGACGTGTGGCTGTTCTCAGCCCATGCCTTGTGATGCTCACACTCACCCATGCCCGGGCAGCACACTCCAGGCCCCATGGGCTGTGCTGCGGTGGGTCTCTCATCCCTGCTCGGCCTGCGACATCACTGGGAGGGAAATGCCCGTGGCTTCTGCTGCCTTGCTGGCAACCAGGTTAGTGACGTGATGCTTCTCCTCCTCCCTCTGCCTCTCCTACGCTTCATCCCCCCAACACACTTTTTTTTTTTTTTTTTTGCAATGCTAATTTATGGGGTGGCCAAGGATTTGTCATAGGGAATGGCAGGGGACAGAGCCTTGTTAAGGGCAGGGCAAGGCAGCTGCTTGGGGACAGAGCAAGAGGCTCAGCACCCCTTCCCCAGCACTGCCCAACTGGAGCGCTCAGCTGGCAAAGTCTTTCACCAGGTCCCTTGAGCTAAAGCCCCTGAATGACCAGTGATGAGCTCTGTCCCCTCTGTGCATGCAGCTGGCATCTCAGACTCCTGCTGCGGGGTACTTTGCAAAGAGTTTGCACTGGACGGGAGCCATCCCAGTGTGCTGGTGGGGCAGATGGGGTTAAAAAGCCAGAGGACCGGCTGCCTGTGCATGGGATGGGTGGAAAGCACAGGAGTAACTCATTCGATATGCCAAAAGGTGAGTGCTCAGTTTAGTGCCATCATCTGACTAGGGCCAATCTCTTTTACAGGATAAAAGGCACAAGAAGCTTACAGTAAAAAAAAAAAAAATAAAAAGAAGAGATTGCCAGGAGGATGAGAGCAGTGGGCTGGATCAACTTGGCCCAGGCAGGATCCCTGGGAGGGGGCCAGGGAGGCAGGAAAGATCCATGAGGAGTTTCCTGCAAAGAAACCATTCAAGAAATTGGGCAGAGGCAGTATGCATGTGGCGCCTGTGCGGCTCTGCTTGGGTGGAGGGGGAGCCCTTGTCTGGGAAAGCAGCCCAGCCCAGAGATTTGGAGGGGGGGCAAAGGGAAAAGAAGGTGCAGTTTGGATTAGCCTGACCCAAAAAAGTGTGTGGTTTGTATTTTCTAAGTAGAAAACAAATAAAAAAACCCCACCTCAAAACAATAAAAACAACAACAACAACAAAAAAAAACAAAAACAAAAAAAAGTGTGTGTTTAAAATTAAAAAAAAAAAAAAAAAAAAACAAAAAAAACCCCCACCCCAAAAACTCAGAAAAAGTAAGTAGAGCAAAAAATTTCACGTTGGAGGAAATGTCATTTTTCCTATTAAAAACCAAAATGAACCAGACCAGACAACCCCAAACCTTGCCATAAAAAAATTCCTGCCAAGCACTGAAATATTTTCTCGTGAGTACCATGAAACTGGTGTCACTGGAATGGTCCCCTGGCTGTATGGGAACAACACTGCATTGAATTTTGGGACCTGCCCCCCCATGGGTGTTCTTGGAGATGTCACAGCCCAGAATCAGGTTCATAAATGTCACAAGCACAGAGCTTAAAAAAAAGCATCTGAAAATGCAGAGTCTGTTCTCATGGGACCTCCCAGCGAAGCAATCAATCAATCTCTTAGCCAGCGAGTCCCCATGCCCCTGTCCCAATGTGCCTGATGGCTGGCAGGCGAGGAATGGTCCTGGCGCTGGCCATGGGGAAGCCAGGTGAGGCTTTGCCATTGGAGGCAAACCCCAACTCAATCTGGGCACTAAGGGTTGTCCTGGGTTGATCTGAGACAGAGTTCACTTTCTTCATAACAGCCAGCAAGAGGCTGTGTTTTGGATTTGTGCTCAGAAGAAAGCTGATATAAAGTGATGTTTACGCGGCTGACAAGGTCCTTCAGCTTCTCTGGCTGTCTGCAAACAGGAGAAGCTGGGAGGGAGCACAGCCCCAGTTACTACCCCAGGATTTGATCTTAGGTTGGGGATTGAGACCCAGAGTGGCCAATAATCTATCCCATAACATACACGTCATGCCCAGTGTATAGGTGAGGACCCTCCGGAAGATCGGCCCTTCTGGTTCCAGATCTCTTTTGCTCCGGATCATCTTGCTTCAGGTGGTCGCTCTCCCAAGGCCTTCCCCCTCCCTCAGTCAGCTCTGGGTCTGGGACGTTCGGACTGTTCTCTCCGTTCCGTGAGTGCGGTTTCGGGACTCTCCCTGCTCCGGGATCGTTAGCCGGGAACAGGCTGAGCCTTGGTCATCAGGTGGGGGGGCAGTGTCACTGTGTATCACTCATTTGTATATTTGTATATAGGATTATTTTCAATATTATTGTAGTTTAGTTATTAAATTGTCCTTATCTCAACCCACGAGTCCTTTTTTCCGTTTACCCCCTTAATTCTCTCCCCTATCCTCGGGTAGGGGGGGAATTGCATGAGCGGGGGTGTGGTTTGGCCCCCAGCCAAGGGCAAATCCATCACAGGGCTTGTTTACAAACACCTTCAGCATCACGGGCCCAGCAGCACCTATAGGGCACCCCCCAGCTGGGTAAGGGGAGCAATGCCTGAAACAGCCCCGTGCAGCTATGGACCAGTGAAGCCCAGTCAGTGAACCAGCCACGAGGCTGTCCTGGCCTAGGACAGCCCTGTCACCGGTACCCACTGTCAGTGTTTGCTCTGTGTTATTTTCACCCTCCATCAGCAATGCTGGAAACAGTCCAGGTACAGGAGCTGGGGGTGCAAAACTCATTGGGAAGAGGTGCTGGAAACTGATGCTGATGATAGCATTTTTGGAAACTCTTTCCCTGACCTGAAAAAAAAAAAGAAAAGGGATTTCCTAATATGACTGAAAATTAATTTGCCACATCGTCAGAGAGTGGCTTGTGGGTTGCCTGCCCCTGCAAGTAGCTAAGGAAGTGCTATGCTCAGCAACTTTTTGGTTTAAATGACAAAAGCTGATGGGCAACGGCAAGTGCCAGGTATACTACCAGTCGCCTTAAATCCTGAAAATTCAACTGCTTGAATTGTTAAAGGGCCACGAGTTTGCACAATCCAAAAATACAGTCTCTTTGTCCAAAAAAACTGCTGGTTTTGGAATCAAGAATGGTTTGTAATTAAAGCCAACAGCGTGAGAATCTGTAACTGATCTGCTCTGAACAAATTATTTGGCTACCTGAAAAGAAGAGAATCAAAACCTTTTTATTTTTTTGGAAAGAGGCTCAAAGAAGAAAAACATTAACTTGCCTAGAAAGAGGAAACAATATGGGCAAATTAAAGCCTCTGCCTTGGGCAACTGTGTGCAAAGGTGGAGCAGATGGGACTCGCTTTAGTTTGACGAACACTCCAATCACTGCTTATGACATAAAATTAGACCATTTGTTTCAAAAAGAGCTACAGAAACCAAGACAATCTTATGCCATTGACCCTAACACTCCTCTGTAATATACTTGATGAGAGGGATTTTATTTTTACTGAGACAAATTCAACAGATTTACAGTGATGAATGCAATAAAACTACACACATGGCGAGGGGAAGCTTAGCTTCAAGGCAGCACAGCTCTGTCCAAGAAATTTAACTCCTTGAAATTTGCCATTTTCAGCTGGAAAGGAAAAAAAAAAAAATCACAAAGGCATGACTCCAGCAAGGCTATTTAGTCAAACAATACCATATGGATGTGTGGGATTCACCTTCTGCTTTGGTTATGAATGGAAGTAGGCAGGCAGGAGGTTGCTAAAGGCTACTTTTTCCTGCAGAAGTCTGGTCAAGATGTGGTTGACGTAGCTATGCTTGGGTCTGCTGTGCTTTGAGGAGGGGCTGTGTAGAATTGAAAGGGAAAGGCAGCTCGGAGGAAGCCAGGTAGCACAATGACCGAAGCATGTTGCTTGGATGAATTCCCCGTTTGTGACCAGGCATTTTGCTTTGATACAAAAAAAATAATAATGCCATGGTCTCTAGGACTGAGATTTCAGTATTTTCTTTTTTTCCAGGAACCTTACCAACAATACAGCTCACACTGTCCGCATGAGGAGTAAATATCAGTATTTCCACCCTCCAAATGGGGAAGCAGAGAAAGAGCATTTTGGCCAGCCTCTAAAGAGCTGGGCCCTATCTGGGTTATAATGGGCTTGGAGCATCCTCCTCTCTTTAAATGGTGAGGGATTTGGTCACAGCCCCAGGGAAGCCCAGTGTGACAGTGAGCGGGGTGTGGTGACCCCCTACTCACAGGAAGACAAACCCAAGGTCTTCATTCAACAAAGGCTTAAATGTACATGTGTGTCTCCTTCTCGAGGAACTTCTGAATGTGTTAAAATGCTAACCTACATCAGGACTGCTGTGGTGGCACGGTGTAGTGCTGACATAGTTCATAACTTGCCTTTGGTCTAGAAAAACTGAAGCAGCTCAGATTTTTTCCAGTGTTTCGGTGTGAGCTGGCCCATCCAGTGTCACATGTTGGTACATACAGATGGACCACCTCATGAGGTGACTAGAAACCCAGACCCCTGCTCAGCCCAGCTTTGACTAAGCTGACACCCTCCTGCTGCCCCGTTTCCTTTGGGGCAGAGAGGCGGGGGGATTCAGGGGGTAGGACCCATCATACAGGTCAGACCCATCGTGTAGATCCGCCACACATACCAGCTCGTGGCAAGTCACCCCAGTCTGTGGGCAACCCTCCCCTCTCAGAGCTACGAAAGCCCCCAGCCCAACAATGTCTCCTCTGTTGACTGCACTGAAGACCACCGATCCAAAGTGTACCCTTAGCATCGCACGTGTTTCAGAAACAGTTCCAGGGAGAGCAAAAGAAACTGATGTCCAAGAAATATACACGGACGCAAGTGCTTTGTTCCATGATTAATAAGGCAATTTGTTTCACCACTTAAAGTTCATCCAGAGGGCTCTTCCGAATAGTCAGAATCATCCCTGGCAAAGGTCTTTTGGAACACACCTGTAAGGACTACACTCGAAGTTCAGAGCGTTGTGGCTTTTTGGTTTTGCTTTGTTTTCAAAAAGGGTTGATGAAAACTATTTTCATAAACCAACAGCAACAACCGTAACACGTACAAAAACAAGATAGCAGTCTCATACGGGAAATATTTCTGCTTTCATTTTTATTTTATGAATACATATACAAGAGATGCATAATCTTCCATTATCCAGGCTTAAAAGTAACAGGTTGTTTGTTTGGTTTTTTTTTTTCCAAAATAGCTTAAAGAAGAAAATAAAAATAAGGATGAAGGAGGTGCAGCATATCCAAACCATACAGTTGAAAACCTTGCTAAAATCGCTGCCGATGGAGGGTGCGTCTGTGTGTGTATGTGTATCATCCTGTATTGTAAAAGTCTCACCCAAGGTATTTACATATATGAATAAAAAATGCTTTGGCATAACCAGAGATTCTTCCATGCACACTTTGTTGACATTTCTGAACTACTGAGAGAATAAAATCTGAAAATGATATCATTTTCTCTCCTTGTCAGCAACGTCTTTAAATGCAGGGGGGGAAATGAAGAAGAGTCTGTTGACAAAAGGCCTTGCTTCCAGACTAACACGGTTATACTAGCACGAAGCATCAGGATGCAAACAGCTTCAAACAGAAGAGATGGAGATATATATTTATATATATGCATATAATGTAAAAATGCTTATTTTATATGGGAAAGGAAGATTTGTCAAGGTAACATAAAATGAACCACTCTAAGACTAGCTTCCAGCAAAACATTTTGCTTTATTGGATCTATTTTCTAGCTACAAGTCAAGATGACATCTGTCAAGCTTTTTTAACTTTTCATATGGCAGTCTATAAGAAATGTTTCATGCAACGTCTACAATGCTAAATACAGGGTAAATAACTGGGATTAAACAGGTGAGGAATAACAGACTATTATAATGACCAATAACAGCAGATTATGTACATATAGCCATATTATATTCTCATGTGTTCACAGTAATGTGCAAATGTGACAAATATGGCTTTAACTTTTTTTTTTCCCTAAAGAAAATAAGACATTACTATACAGAATAATGTTTCAAAATGCTTAGGAGGATTTCACCTTTTGTGAAACCTGTTCAATCTTCATTGCTTTGGGGTTACGGAGCCACCCCAGCAGGGAGGTGTCGTTCAGGTGGATTTCCAGAAGGGGGCAGAGATTCCTAAGGCACAATATTAATGTTAAACATTTTTAACTTAAGTCATGCTATTTTATTTTACTTTTGCTTTTTTTTTTTTAATTTTTTGGTTATACGAAATAATATGTTGTTTCTAGTTATATAATAAGCAGTTGATTGTAAAAAATACAATATGTTAAAGGCTACACTACATGCCTACCTGTAGCTCCAGAAACTTTAGCTAATCTGAAAACACACTATACAGCGCTGCATATTAAACCTTGGTGGTTTTTTGGTAATACTCTTTTTCACACATGTAGCAGAGAGTTATAAGGCTTCTGTGGAATAATAACATTATAACTGAACAAATATTTTACACTCTTCCATAATGGTATTTACAGTTACTATAACTCCTATTTTGTCATTTGGTAAATAACATGTATCTTGTATGCATCCTTCTTGCCTATCTAAAGTGCTTGCTTAACTGCATGAGGAAGGAAAATGCATACGTGCTTTAGGTGCAAAAAACCCTCAAAAGAAGTAGCTGAAATATTTGTTGTGAATCTGAAATGCATTCTCAGAAATTGAAATTATTGCTAAATTCAGTGCCCTCACTAGGCAATCATCTATATTACTTGTCATATATAAATATATGCATATATACTAGTATGTATGTACATGCATACACATTCATCTATCATGTAATAGATAGATTTCAAATTTTTGTCCATCAACCTTTATTTTGTGCTATTCAACTCACTTGTGCTATGACTGAAGCCGGATTAAAATCAAAAATCCTCACATGTTACTACTAACAACCCTATGATTCATTAGCACGTAATAAAGACAATATGCAAAAGAAAGCTGAGATGATGACAAACCGGGAGGCTTTTGAAATGCACTGAGAATAAGGCAATAGGCTGTACATTACAGCAGAGGAAAAGCTGAAGAAATTCTGGAATTCATAAACATGTCTTCGTGGAGTAGGGATTGCTCTCCCTACTTCGCTGTAGAGTCCTCCGCTTTTTTCCAATATCACTCTCCAGAATGCAAGCTCTGTAGTTTCTGCACCTACCAACACTTTTAACGGTAGCAAATTCAAAGCTTATTAAAAATGCCCTGATGCCATGGCCTGGTAAAATAAGGCACTTCCAGGGCTGTGTTCCAGCAGTGCCACGCCAAAAAGACCAGCACTGGGAAGAAGCGCTCAGGTTTTGCTGAGTTTCCTAGTTTTGTCCCATGAAATGCGCCATCTTGGAGCACACTCCCTCCTCTTCTGAGATGATTTTCTTTAGAGAAGCTGTTTCATCAGTTGAAGTTGAGGAGCTACTTCATTGTAAGCAAGAGGTAAATCTTCAGTTCCTGACATTCAGTAAGGTGGAAGATCAGAGTGGTACCAGGCAACGTCTTCAGTTCATTCAGTATCTCTCTGCTCGAGCTGACCCGCCAGCCAAGCCAAAACCACGTATGGATTTCATACTAAGCCCATACGGAAAGCTAGGAATGGACATTGGTACTGGAAAGGTCATTCCTTATAATTTCATTTACTGCAAAGAAAGAAGACAAGAGAAAAGGAATCGATTAGCATCCCAGTGCTGCAGGAGGGCCTCTGCAGTATGCAGACCCCCAACTTGCATCCGTTCCTTGGTGGCCTCAGTACAGCTCTGAGCAGCAAGCGTAACGCCGCACCATCGCTGGTGCGGGCTGACCACAGCGCACAACAGCGGGTTATTCACTGAGCTTGTTAACATGCTAAATACTGTGTAAAACCAGGCATCAGAAGAACACCAGCATCCTGTATCCTTCGTTGCATCAAGCACATTTAACATTTCAAATCAGTTACAGATAAAACATTTCATTTGATCTAGAACTGGCTTGGAAATGTAAAGCAAAGAGAACCACAGGAAACCTTAGAATAATCTACCCCTCCCAGAAAAAGAGCGGGTTGGGAAGGATGTTAGCCATGGTAGGTACTGATGGCAGAAAGCTGCCAGCCACTGAACCTGGGTACGTGCAGCTGTGATGCCTAGAATGCAACTTCACGTGCTGATTTTTTCCACTGTGGGATGATATTAGGGGAAAAAAAAGAAGATAAGAAACTGCTGCATGCTTGCCCATTCCCTGGAGCTGGTACCACACGTAAATATATACCCTTCCTTCGTGGTGACTAACACTTGTGAACACGCAGTCCTTGCTGCCATCCGCACAGAGCGACAGGAGGCATGAGCAAGTCAAGACTCTTGGCAAGAGTCAGAGGGAAGAATAAACACAGCCCGCTATCTGAGCATCAGCCAGTCACACTGCATCTCCACTGATAAACTGCTGTTTGCTTTATTCACAAGTCTTCTTTCATTCTTCCCCCCCCCCTCCCCTGCAGATCATCAAGCAATACAGTTTCCCACACTCCAATTATGTCCATTTATCAGCTTGTGATTTTTGGCAGATGGACAGGAAATGACTGAACCTGGCAAAGGCCATCGACAGTGGACTACGCAACATCCCTTTGATTTCCACCCCACCTCCCTGCAGTGACTGCCGCCACCTGATTGACATGAAGATAGACAAAATGCCATCAGCGGGGCTATCACCGCTTCTGAGTTTCCCCAACATTGCTGGGAGTGGGAAACACATGCTCACGTCATGGAAGCACCATGGAAAAGCCTGTGTTTTCCTTTCCTCATGGGCCACTCTTCACAGCCATCCAGATAACTTCACGAGTTTAGTGGAAAAGACCAAGCCTGTCTAAAACCAACTTCCTGAAGCAATTAGCTGGTTGTTTTTTTCTTTTTTTTTCTTTTTTTTTTTTTCAGACATTGCCCATTTAGTAATCACAGCACATGAATCAGTCAGGATTTGTGTCACAGGTCTGGCCACCAAAACCACTTCTACCCATGGCTACGCACAGCATACTTCAGAAAGGAAATATCAGTTTTATTTGTAACTACCTATTTATGGCAGCAAACTAAGAGCGGTATGGAAATGAGATGTGAAGACAAAGCAGTTCTTTCTCTTGAGAGTACCGGGGAGTTCATCTCTAATATTACCAAACAGCAGAAACAAATTAAAGCAGCAAGCCCCGCTCTGTGGCAAAAGCTGCCCCGCATGCATCCGAACACAGCAAGAAGTACCACCCAGTTTACATGCTGCAAAACTCAGGACAGCTTTCAGGAGCGAGACTGCCTCGAATGCAAACAATGCACTGCTGTGGGATGATTTTTCCATGATGCTTTTGTGAAGACAGTTTCTTTGATAAACTTTTCCAAGCAACATTGGGTATGCAGGAAAAACACACAGCGGTATTTTGGTGCTGAGCGTGACAATGAAAACACATCCTCATATGGGCCAGAAATTGTCCCAGTTTTGCTAACTTTCCCTCCAAGATTCTGTTACGTCAAATAAAATTAAGATACTACTCAAGGCAATCCTTGGTCTTTGTACAGTCAGTTGGTGCCCAGAAGCATTAAATAACAAACCTTACAGCACTTGTATAAAATGTGAACACAAGTATCACCAGTATTTCCCAGAAGGGGACAGGGAGATGGAAAAGCGAAGGAGCCCCCACTGCAGTCAGGATTAGCACTCGGGTATCTTCTGTCTCAGACAGGAGAAAGGAACAGGCTGAGGTACTCTTGCTTGATTCATTCAGTAAAACTTCCAAAAGTAACACCCCCCAGCACGCCAGTCCATGCTTTCCCGTAAAAATACTTTAGAAGCAACTTGCTGACATGATAGTCTAAGAGCCAAAGGTCCATCTCCAAAATCGGCTTGGGCACTCAGAGGCTGGCTTTCCAGCCACGCTAGGTACGCTCAGCTGAATCCTCTGTCACCCAAGTGCTGTAGGACATGCAGCCTACCCTAGAGAGGACACGACTCTTCCTTTTGGCTGGGAGCCCACCTGCCTTGGCTCAGCCCATGAGACCACCATGGTCCTTCGTCACACTCTCTCCAGCTCTCAGCAGCCAAACCAATCTGTCCCCAGCTGAAATCACTCAGAATTTTGTTATCAGCTCCATCAGGATACAGATTAGACCTTCAGCTTTATTGCTAATTTTTATTATATGCTACTTTCTTAACAGAGGTGGACTTCTGCTACCTTGAGGAGTAGCAGTCAAGTCTGGTGTCCATGGGTAACCAACATCTGACAGCTATTCAACAACAGTCCCTAGACAATGTCAGCATGGACTCAGAAGACAACTCAACCTCAACCAAAGTGCACCCATTGCCACCATATCTCACAACCAAACAGGGCCAAAAATGCCAAGAGGATGTTCAACATCTCTCTCATCCATGGACAGCGTGGCTCAGACACAGCTCTCTATTTCACTGTTGGTCATTCCCCTCTACTCCCCGCAACGTCAAAAATGCAAAAATTCCCAATAACGCAGTGGAAAAAACCTACAGAGAGGAACAAGGGTGCACGCAGAAGGCCCAGGTGGGGCAACATGTGATCTGGCAAAGCAATTGATCTTGTAGAGGCAGACCGCTAGCAGAGAGCACTGAACACGAGAGCTGAAAGGGGAAGTGTGGGGAGAGCGGGCTTTCCGGTGCTGCCCGCCGAGGCACCTGAGACTGGAAGGAAAACCCTCTGGCGGGTGGGAACAGGGGGATTGTAGGTGGCAAGCACACGTGAAGCGCGCTGGGTGATGCTTGCTGGCTAGAAGGATTCTCGCTGGTCTAGCACTCCCATGAAGGCACTCTTCTCTCCCTCCAGCTCTGAGAAAGAGATGTTGAGGGAAAACTTGTTGGGGGGAAAATGCAGTTTTGGGTGAGTCGAAATGACATGCAAATACAGCTTAAATTTCTCTAATAGTTTCAAATGTCTTTAGGACCAACAGTTATTTCAAATTTCTGGAAGATTTGCTTTTTTAATACTTGAAAACATACTAGCGTCTTTGCTGCATGTAGGACATTTTTTATTTTGGTTCAAATGGAATGTTTTGGAATACTTTGTTAGACCCAAAACTGATTTTCTTTTTCTTTTGGCAAGAAAACATCAGACACTCTTGTTGTAAGGTGACCCAAGATTGACTTTCCCAACAGCAAATCAAAAACGCTGTCATTGAATTACAGCTCTGCTGAAGCATCCTGTACATCCATCCATTTGAGTGTCACACCTACCACAAGGGCAAGTAGCCAGTTCTTTGGGAAATAGCATAGGAACCAGACACACCTCCAGCGATGCTTCCTCTAGGACACCTTGACTCTGCTGGAGGGCTTTGTGAGCAAGAGGAGGTCTGCAACCTTATTTCTAGTGACCTTTGATGAACTTTCTTCCATGAAGTTTTCTAATAACCTTCTGAACCTCTTTGTTTCTTCATGGTTTCCTGCAGCGACGGATTCCACAGTTTAAGGATGTGCTGGTGGAAAAAGTACTTTTTTTTGTTTGTTTTAAATTTGTTCCTTGTTAATTTCATTCATGTGTCGTGTGAACAAGCTGATTGTTCCTTGTTCACCATCTCCTTTGACATCCATCCTACTCCTTCCCCTCGGCATCCTCAGGGCTCCACTTAGTCCTGTAGGACCACTGCACAACACCCCAGAGAGGTAAGATACAATAGAAATAATTTGTATTTTTCTCTTAGTTCCCACCTTTCTAACAAAGTATTTATTGTATACTTGAGAAGAGTCAGCTGGTTGCTGTCTTGAATGCCCAAGTTTTGGCTTACAAACCTGTTACTACAGGAGGATTGTGTGTGCTCCACAGAACAGTGGTGTTCAGTGCAAGCAGCATTTTGGCCTGAGTTGGAGTTTCATTCCTAAAGCAAATGCTGGTCTTTGATTCTGCTGCTGCTTGGATACACGTCCATTCACATGTTGTGTTTTGAATAAGTGCAACATTGTTCAAAGAATGGTTGCAAAGGCTTTATACTCATTTTTAAAACAACACAACCTGAGTGCTCAAAAAAACCCATTTTATAGACAAGACAGATGAGACCCCAAGAATTATCTGGCTTGCTTAGAAGCCCTACAAACAGCTTATCAGCAGATCTGGAATAGCGTGCAAGATGTTTAGTTTTCAATGCCTAGATTAGCACACTTCCCTTAAAGTGACAGGTTGATCCCTATCAGATCAAACAGCTGAGCACAATTATTTACAGCACCTTTGTCATCAGATTTTTTTGCCCTGTTTTTCTGCTGGCTTTGGGGAGGGGGCCAGTGTCGCTTTTATAGCTAACACCTACAGTTTCCCACAATGCTTTCCCTCAACTGATATTTTCCATTGTCACGTTCAGCTTTTCCACTGACAGACAGTCAAAAAAATAACAGTGCTGAGAAATGCAGGTGACACGTGACCCCTCTACCTGTCAAGGCATCTGAAAGAGGAACCTTCCCTTTGCTAAACAGCAGATGCCATGGTAGCAGGATGTGGTGAGCTGTTACACCACATTTTAGTTTAATAAGGAGTTTTTTTTCTTCTTGTATTTAATTTTGCTTTAAAATGTCCTTGCAATGGAAATTTTTGCTTTACTAATTAGCAAAATCAGTGTCTACTGATGCAAACAGTTTGGGTTCCTGCACGGAACAGGACAACAAGACATATCTCTGAACAAATGTGGGTTCCATATATAGACGTGAACTTCATAGGAAATTGAGTATTTTTAACATTTAGTAGCTGTACATGAATTCCATCAACGGGCAAAACTTTACATTTCTGCAGATTTCTGCTTTCCTTGTATCTGACTCCTAATACGGATACCATTGTGGCCTTTCGTTGTAATAAAATACCCGTTCTTCTGAGACAAAGTTCTGCCTTCCAGCTCAGACACTGATCCCACTCAGACCAAAAATGTCCCAAGGTCAGTGGCACAGGGAGTGGGAAGAAGGCACATCCAGGGGGTTTCCACAACTGGGGAGCTCTTTGGTACTACAAATATGAGAGCTTGGAAGATGAATGCTCCCAAGAGTCTCTGAAAATGGAAGGTCAGCTGAGAGTCATGGTCAAACCCACAATTATAAAGAGTTGAGTTTTGGGAGGGAACAGGCTAAGACACTGTCTCTTCACACACTGCACACTGCAGGCTGTGGAAGTCAATGACCATCAACTTCAATCCACCTCAGCAGAGGCCCAGGAAGGCTTGTATAAGGAGTCCACAGCGGAGCTGAGTTCTGTTTACTGTTGCGTCCCATTCTGACTGCAGCGATGGCATCAGCTTGGTTCCTCGGGATGGTTTCTGTTTTTCTTAACAATAGGAAGAGCCAGGCGGCATGTCGCAAGACATCTAGCCCTTCAGGCTCACACCAAGCTTTTTTCCACAGGTGACTAACCAATCTTTCCTTGTCACTGCATGTCCACCTGTGACTGCTGGGGACCATCATCTCTACCACCGAGCGGAACTGAAGGGGGAGGTTCAGATGCCATAATATTCTCTCACCAAAAAGGAACAAAAGCAACCTGCTCTGACTGGTGCACATGTCATGGAAAATACAAGTAACGCCAGCTGCACCTTTCAAGTGACGTGTGTGAAAAGCCTATATTAAATTATGACATGGATTCTGCCATGTCCAGACAAAACCACTTCATCCTTCAGATGGGTGTAACTGCCCAAGCAATGCGGTGCCATGCTTGGATGCCACGTTTGGACCACATTTGACACTGGTCAACCTGCACAGCCGGATGTCACGTTTGAGCAATCTCCAGAAAAGAGCAGCAGTCCTGAAAGTAAACCTGCCTGGCTGGCTCATCATTTTTGCCTTTTAGCAGAATTTACTAGCCTGTGTCAAGCCTTACATCAGTACAACTACAGCCAACACCCAGGTCAGGGATCTCTCCACTTACCTCACTACACATCACAGCCGTACCCCAAGTGCTCTGAATTTGTACTGCCAACGGCAGCTCCCTGCTCACAAGCGTTGTGGCGTGGGGACTGTTTTCCTCTCCACTGGGTACAGCCCTGACCACACTGTCACCATTCAGCATACGAACAGGGACAGAGCAACATAACTCTGGAGTGAGTCTACAAGTTTGACGCTGACACCACACTACCTGTAGTAAAGCTTCGTAGTATGATGTTCGCTTTGCTGTCTATAATTGCTGCCCTCGGATTTTTCCACCAGTGATGCCACATCTTGCTCCATCAGGCTCCTGTGCTCTCCAATGCCCTTCATTTCAGATGAAATGCCACATATTAGCATCACTGAAGAGAAATTCGAAGTCAGAAATGAATGCAGAGGAAGCAGAAATAAAGGAGGAAAAGTGTTCTCCCTTATCTCCATGTACAGATTTTATTTAAGAAGAAAAATGGCTGAATATAGACTCATATACAATGAGTAAAGAAATTAGGTCCTGGTTGTAAAGTCCATCACATGAGTAAAATCATACAGTTTTTATCAGGGTACCTGCTTCCTCACTACTAATAAGCAGAACTCCTTCCTGCCATATGAAAGCTGCAACATACAGCAGAGAATTATTAGCTAAATCACTGAAAAAAAATAGTGCTCTCTTAGAGAAATTCTTTTTTCAAAGCTAGTAAGTATTGTCCTGGGAATAAGAAAAAAAATCAGAAAATAATGATACAAATTCCTGAGGTGCCAGCCTGTAATGTGAAACTATAGATCACTAGCTTACTGAATTAAAAACCAAACAAAACAAGTCTTGTGAAGCAATGGAAAATATAACTTCACATGTTCCATAAAGAAGTCAGATCTTGTATTACCTCAGGTGTCCTGGATGTGTTTAAACCTTAAAATTATTTTTATCTGTTTAAGCATAATAAGCCACCACCACAGGGCACGCTATTTTTGGAGGCAGTGAACAGGACAGTGGAGCAACTCAGTGACAACAAGTAGCAGGTTTTAAAAAAACATGATCCTCCCATACGAACGCTGGCTTGGCAGGATGGATGGTACTGTGCACGACAGCCATGAACACGGCGTCACTTTCCTACCTG
Source organism: Syrrhaptes paradoxus (assembly GCA_013400615.1). Classification (NCBI taxonomy): domain Eukaryota; kingdom Metazoa; phylum Chordata; class Aves; order Pterocliformes; family Pteroclidae; genus Syrrhaptes; species Syrrhaptes paradoxus. The sequence continues at coordinate 66,008 of VZTO01022677.1, forward strand.
CTCTACCCTCTGCCTTATTCAGCTCAACGACTCCAAATAATGCAAAATCTCCCGCAGTGGCTGCGCTGCGGAGGTCTAATGGGAAAGGTTCCTTGCTGCAGTGTGATGACAGCACCGTGTGGCAGCAATTTAACTGGGGGTCTTGACTAGGTGCCCAGACTAAATGAGTCCCATCCTACTGCACTAAAACTCCTGGGTTTGGATTTTTTTCATCCCTCCAATACGCAAGCCTGGGAACATCCTCCCTCTCTTCTTCCACAAACACTTAGGGATGAATTCCCCGTCTGCTGGGAATTAGCGCAGGAATCAGCAGAGCCACAGCGATTCCCAGCACACTGGGGTCTAAACTTGAGCTTGTTTTCACTCTCAGTCTGAGGGTGGCTGCGCTCAACCTGGTTTAGCTTCTATACCAAAGACTCAGAGCCAACAGGAATTTTCAGGAGCCCTCCCTGAGGCCAAGCTTGCCCGGGGCGGCGGCGGTTCAGCCTGCGCAGAGGCTGCAGATCTGCCTCGGTCTGATGCAAGCCACGCGTGAGGGCAGGGCTGGGCAACGGACAAATAAACCACATTTTAACCAAAATGATGTGTTTACGTTCCTAAGAGCATCTGTAAGGGAAACAAAGCAGCCATATTTTACGTTTTACACAAAATTTCCAGATGACCGAAGAACTACGCAAATGCTACCTAAGGCAGCCAAAACCTGAGGTCGGGACTGCTGGATGCTTCGCGGGTACCAGCCGGGAAGGAACAAGGAAGAGCACGCACCGCTTTGCTAGAGACAACAGAAATTTGCCTGGCCATAAAAATACAGTAATACAAACTGATCCTGATGGTCGCTTTCACGTTCCAGTTTGGCGCCCAATGGGAACACAATGCTGTCAGACCCCCACCATTCAAAACTCATGACTCACACCCTGAAGCATTAACGAGAGTGGATTCAAAATCAAAACAAATTTAAAGCAATGGTGCATTTGCCTGGTTTTCAGCCTCCAGACATCTCTGGCAGTATTTATTAAACCCTGAATGTAACAGAAATAAAACTTCATTTTTTTCCTTTTTACCCTCCTATCTCTGATCCCACCCCACAAGGCTTGCTGCACCTCACAACCAGCAGTCAACCGAAGTTTATGTGAGGCTCTCAAAGCATCCCAGGTCTAGAAGAGCAAGGTTAAAGCCCACCTGATGGTCCCAAGGGCTGGCAGCTCCCGCAGCTTAAAGGCAGGGAACAGAGAGGGGGAGTGGGTCTGGACCATGCTGCAAAGCTCTGAGCCTGATGCTGGAGGCTGCTCCTTGGGAACCTCCTGCCCCGACAAAGGAGCATCCTACGCACATCCACCCAGCCCAGCACTGGTGATTTCTGCTGGCGCTAGCCTTTTGGACCTCACATGACAATCCATATCAGGCCGGACCTCTCCACATAACACAAGAAGGGGTTTCTCCACATGCTGGAAAAGTGTCAGATTAGCTTTAGGAAATAAAACAAAATTCTGGGGGTACAGGAGGAAAAAGGCAAGCAAGAGAGGACCCATAATTTCTATGTCTTACTGATTTCAGAGTTTAAAAAAAGCCAAATAAGACTACATTTCTCCATTGATTATACAATTATTAATCTTTTTAGAAGCTTTTTCCAATGTTGCACGTAATGAACAATTCATCAAAGCATATTAGGTGCCACAGAAGTTGCACTCAATATAAAGGGGTCATTAAGTTTCTTGTAATTGCACATTACTGAAGTTTTTGTTAGTTCTAAATCAAATCAATGGGATGTGCACGTATGCTCTTTAATTGACTTTATGTAATAATAGTGTGGCCCCTAGTGAATCCAAATCCTCCAAAATGAGCCACCTTGTGCTGCTGTTCATACAAAACCAGCTCATGTGCAGCTGGGCGTATCAAACAAAGCAAAGAAAGAGTAAATGGAACAAAGAAGCCTTTTGGGTCATACAGGAGTATTGCTGAGTACCCTTTTCTTTTGATGGCAGAAAATGGGCAAGAGACTCAGCTCTTCTTCCACTCAACCAGCCTCAAAGCCTGATGGACTACAGTAGGAGCAACATTGGGTCCCAACATTAAAGTGTCCTGGAAATAAGTTAAAACAGAGTTTATTGGATCTTTTTCTGAGCAAGGACCTTTTCTGTTTGTTTTTTTTTTTTTTTTTCAAATGGACAGGACTTGCCCTGTTATCATCACCATCATCACCACCTCTTTCCTTTATAGCCCTTTCCATCAGCAAACCTCAAAGTGCGTGCTAAACAGGAAAGATCAATGCTATTACTCACATCATCTAGCAAAGAGAGCACAGAGGCAGGGACAACACTAGGATGCTGCTGCGTATACAATACATGATGTACCTACATGCTGCTTTGCGGGGCAACCACATTCCCAGCTAGGCTATGGTGAAGGCTGAGCTTTGTTTGCTAACCCCTAATTCACAGATTTTTTTCTTAGGCAGATAAAATGATAGATAAAATGATGTCCATGAGATTACTCTCACATGCTGCTCAACGGAAGAGAAAGGCTGGGTGGGGCTAATAACATTTTTAATGTGTTTGATATGGGGAAAGGAGCCTGCTGGAGGCTCAGCTGGGAAAGGTCACACTAGGTGGAGGAAATCCTCAGGTGATGGAACGTGGCTGCTAATCTTCAGCAGTGGGTACAGAAGCAGGGCTAGCTCTGGAAATCTGCACTGGCAGCTGGAAACAGCCTGCAAAAAAAATTATGCAGGCAAATCCTCATGTGATAAATTTGCTTGTGGCATGATGACCTGGCCACCATCATAACCTGAGCTGTACGTAATGCCACAGGATTTTATTTTAACCACGGCAGCATCTGTTGCTGAAGAACACTGCAGCTCAATGAGGAATTCACATCCTCTCTCCTTGGAGAAGTGGTTAATGACACTCTTGCGTTGGTTTTGCACCACACTAACTACACTGAATACAGAGTTTTCCATGACAAAGCTCTCATTCAGTTTGGCTGGGAAGGTTTGATCCAAAGGCTGATTTAGTGGAGCCACACTGGAGACATATCAAGGCAAGCTGGGCCATGGAGGGGAAGCCACCAGCTGGGTGCTCTTCCCAGCACAGGAGATGTAGCTGCAAAAACCACCGTGTCCAGACCATTGCCGGACTCCAGTACTCCGCGGATGCTAAAACCGACTACAGCAAGCATTTCAAATTAGAGCAGCTGAAAGAATACGCTTATTTGTACATGGTCCCAGTGCGACGGAGCTGCAAACACGGTAAAATGTCTTTTCCTCTTTTCGCCTCTCCCACATGCTGTGTTACACTGCGGAATGGCTCATTGCGCTGGGCTGACAGACCAGTGTCAAAAGAAAAAACACCAGATATGGCTACAAATATTCAGAAAGAATCACAGACAGGCTCCCAGGGAAGAGGAAACCTTCCCCTTTGCAGATGAAGGCTTGACACAAAAACCGTGCTGAAGCTCGGTGTTCTCCGCTGAAATTTATTCTGCCCGGAGAACAAAGCACATTAATCCGTCGGCCAGCACTAGAGAAGTAGGAAAAAGGCACTTGAGAAACATAGGCATACAGCACTCATCTCTCAAGCACACTTAAGGACCTCAAATTTTATTCAAAATGTTTGCATTACACTTTCCAAACAACCCCTCACAACGTGTGACAGACTTCTTTTCTGCTTCTTTTGGAGTACCTGGACTCCAAACCCTGGGCTTCCCGATAGCTGAGAAATGACAGGGTGCTTCCACAGCCCGGGCTGCAGTCTGGCAGCACACCCACACTCCAGCACAGTCATCTGGCCTGGACTTTGAGAGGTGCTCCAGGCAACAAAACGAGTGGAAGAACTTTAACAGGAATTCAAGAGCAGTTTTAAAATAATTACAAATGCTAGGTGTTTTCTATGGAGTTGTTTGCTCCCTGCAACAGCCTTTCTCGCGCACCACACCTTCTGTAGAACACAGCTACATGAAACAAATTATTATCTCCAGTAGCTTCCGTCTACACACATTTCTGAAATACTTTCATTCCAAACTGTTTTGAGAGGAAACATTATAAAGAATGGAAACCTGGCAATGAATCGGATGGAAACCTCTGTTTCCATTTTACAGAAAAGGGGAAAAAAAAGGAAAAGGAGAATTATAAAAAGAACACCCAATGTTAACTGCTCAGCAGGGAGATGGAAGATAAGCAGAGGGCAGCAACTGGGAGCGCTTGGGCCCTGCATGCATTTACCTGCATCTGGACGGGGTTCTGAAGGGGGGGTCAGACCCGTATTTGCCATTTTCATTGAAAACCACGAAAAAAAAACCTAGTCAGGAACTGGATTTTGACAAATGAAAACTCTGTTTTCTTAAAAAACTCACAAAATAAATACCTTAATTTTTTTTTTTCAAAGTATGGACGAAACGCTCTTCTGGTCAAGACGCAGAGCAAATATTTACAGGTGCTGGGGAGACACCATTTCCTCCCTTTAGGCTTCAACCTAGTGTCTGCCACATAATTTTATCCATCCAATGATTTTTTTTGTCCAGACATCTGCCAAGAGGAAATAGCTTTGCTGTATTGGGAGTCTGGGAATCTTAGAAAACAATCTTAAATCCATAAAATAATTGAAGTGCAGGTTTACTGAGCTGTTCAGTTCGATCCTGATTTTTATTACAATGTCAACAAGAGTTTAATTTGTTTTAAAGTTTAGGTTCTTAAATCTGAGTGATATACGGTAGTTTACAGCTTGCTGGCAACAGCTACTGTGGAAAAAAAAAATGGAAAGTGCATATAAAGGCGGTTCTAAGTTTGACATTGTGAAAGCAAGGAGCAGTGCCAAGAGCAGCAAACAGCATGGCTTTCCCAATCCTGGCTGGCTTCAGGGACTGCTTGCTATTGACATCAGTCGCTATGGGATACATTTCCCTGCTCTAACAAATCTCATCTGGAGCCTGTAATTAAAAAAGAAATGTCTCAAAGTGTAATTTCTCTCCCTAAAACATTTACAGATGTTAACTAGGTTGCTAATGGTGTGAGATGTCTGTGGGCGGACATCTTCCTCCTTATCTGCTGTGGCAGAGACGAAGATTTCTTTATTACAGACAGTTCTAAAGGTACTATCTTTTTCGTGTGTGTCTTTGTGTATGGGGGTGGTGGTGTCTTTTTTCCTAAACCACTTGTGGAACTCAAGGCTTTGGAGGTGTTCATAATTTCTTCTTTTCTTTCAGAAGTCACCTCCAGAGTCAGCCTGATTTAAAAGGGATTCAAAGTGTCTAAAAATGTCTTTGCCCAGCAGATTGAGAAGTGTCCTATCTGAGCTGTAAAATTACAATAACAATAATAATAATAGCAGCAGCAGTAATAATAATAATAGTAGTAGTAGTTATGTCTTGCTCTAGTGACTTTCCACCAGCGCCGTTGGCTGGTGTCCTTTGCTAAGTGCTGCTAAAAGCATTTACAGGAGCCCTCCGGACAACTGGGTAAGCTGATCTGCTTTAGGCGCACACCAGGCACAAGAGGGGAGAGCGTAAAAAAGCGACAAGCTTTTAGAAACGCCATGTCCCTGGGGAGGTGAGAGGGGCTTTTCTGGGCTGGTGAGGGAGGGTGCTGGCAGCAGCGCCTGCCAGCTCTGGGTTGCCCCAGCCTGTGGAATGCCGCTCCCAGCCAAGAGCTCCCGTGGCGAGCATCTATCTCCCTGGTACCCTGCGGGAGGGGATGCCTGAAACTCTCCTTCCTGACACAGGCAGCCCAGACACAGTTGTCTGCTTGGGCCTTTCCCCCAACCAACATCTCCGAACCTCCTTTTTTTTTTTTTTTTTTCCCAACGGGCTTTGATTGGAGCCAGAGCCTGGGGTAAATCAGAGGAATTTCTAGATTTTTCTGAGGGCTGTGAGCTCTCGCTGTTTTCCGGTACCTACTTCCTGCCATATCTAAAATAACAGCAGCTGCAGGGGCCTGATAGAGAAGAGCTCCAGGGGACAAATTCTCACAAATGGGGTGGGAAAAAAAAAAAAAAGACAGTTATTAGGGAGCAGATAACACATGGAGCCAGCATCAGATTCATTGTTGGAGTCAATAGCACCACAGAATGTGGATGCTGTTGTCAGAAGAAAACAAATCCTGTAAAATGGCCACAGGAGTGATAAGTCTCCATGTTTGCTGGGATAACAGAGGTAGCTTTACAGCACTTGTCCTATTGTATGGACTATCGTGCCTCGATTAGCTAATGTCTCCCAGGGCCAGATAAGTGAGGATGAATGTTCTGCCCTAGACACTTTCAGACTTTCTCTCTGCCACAGCTATCTATGGAGAGCTGTGACAGAAAGCTCTGCATGCACAAAGAAGCCCCCCCCCTTCAGCGAAAAACATTACAGAAAATGGAAAATGGTTGAAATTAGCCTATTTTCCATGGAGAAAGCATGGTGCAGTGTCCTCATTGTCTCATTACAGACCACACAAAAGACTACGGCAACTCAAGAGACCTCCAAAATGGCACAAAGGGACCTTACGCACCTGTACAACAACTGCTCCAGCAGAGACGTTTCTCTTTCCTACCGGCATAAAGGACAGACACAGTCACCTAAAATACCCCTATCCACTATCCACTGTGCAAGAACGGAAGGTTCCCCGTTGGCCTGGGACTTGCATCTAACACAAACACCGCTCTCAATACCAGCACACCCAAACAACCAAAGTGAGGGGTCTTCAAACCCCGCAAGTCCGTCACACCACATACACAACACAGACGGTATTTCAGATTATTGTATGTGCTGTTAACCTTTACATAGGAATGTAATATAATCTTCTACAGCTACTTTGGGAACTGTAACCTGTGTCTGCATCAACTGTTGGGCCCTTAAATTTTCACCCAGTATTAGAGATTTTCATGGGTTTTTTTCTTTTTTTTTAACATAGGACTTTTCAAAATAGCATTAAGTGATAGGTTCTGGTGACTGTAAGTTGGAGCTTGATCCAAAGACCACAGAAGACAACAGAAGAACTCCTACTGACTTCAATGGCTTTGCATCAAGTCCTCATTAAATGCGGGCAGATAAGCAAAGGTAGTCTACAAATCCACAAGGTCCAGGTCCCATGGCTTGGCAGGAAGAAGCAGTAACCGCCTTGTTGACACTCTTTTCCTCATTATGCCCTACAGATTATCTGAAATGTTTTAATGTTGATATGCAAAAAAGGCAAGCAGATCTGCTCTCTTATTTAGCCTGAATTTTGAAGCATGCACAGCTTCTCTGATGTCAGCAGACTTTTGATTCCTACCACTCGAAGAGGGTAACCACATTTCTGTGTTTACTTCAGTGCGTTGGCTTTAATGCATACGCGTGGGGGTACAGTTTGATCCCAGAGCCCTACTGGAAAACCATACACAGGGTTTTAGTAGCATGTGGTTTTTCTTTTCTAGATTCTAAACCATCTAAAAATCCTTGCTTTGCTTGAGTCCACAGCTCAGCTGTCAATTTTTAATTGTTAAAACAAGATGATGTTAAACTACTTGGTTCTTCCCATTCCCAAAAGAGGCTCCTTAAAACACAAATCATCCTTGGTTCATGTTCAGTCAATAACAACTAGAATTATACAAAATAGCCAAGTTTAGACAGACTAGACAATACACTCATTAAACCTAAACTAGTTAAAGTAATTTTTAAAAAATCACCCTTGACAATAGCGAATTTCTGTTTCTGCTACAGTAGAAGTGGTTAGGAAATAGGAGGTATCGACTAATCCTGTTTCAAGCACTGTTATGGCTGTGCCGTATTACATGTGCTCACAGAGTAGTACATTTATGGTAAACTGGTTAAGGAATTTGGGAGTAGGATTAATGAGCTTTCCTTTCATACTAGACTAGATCAGATCACAGGAGGAGATCAATCTGTCACAATTCTCAACTTTTGTTCAAGAAAGGCGAGCATAGTAAAGGTCAGAGACAGACTGAAGAGCAGCACCGCAATTATTTACTGACATGAGACTGGAAAGAACATCACACAGCTACATGGAGCGCAACTTGGACTTCAGACACATAGGAAAGAATGGTTCATTTTATGCCACTAATCATAGCCAAGGATTAAGATATTTTGGAAAAGCCCTATTACTTCTCCTTCGGCAAACCAGGATTTCATTACTGAAATTTCATCACGAACTTTATGAAGTCCATTCATACTAATTAATTTCCTTTCCCAATTTCCATTGGCATGTGAGATACAGATACATAATATAAATAAAAGTCTGTGAAGGAAAAGAAAAATATACGTTTTACTTAAAAGTGGGGTAATCTCCAGTAAGGACGTAGCTAGAAGAATCATCCCTGCAGCTAGTAGGTTCATTCTTAAATAGACAGGTTTAGGATCTGAACAGGTAGAAATCAGTGCATCTGCACTACACTTAGATGGACCTATGCTGATTAACTCTAGTTGTCTCTATCAAGAATAACCAAAAGTAAGTTCTCCCACTCTAAAATTTTCATTTTGCAGCAGCAATGTAAAATCTAGATGTCTTTTCCATGCTATGAGAAATATTCCTACTTAGCCATCTTGAAGAAGAATTCTTGCAACCATTTTAGTGTGTCAAGGTGCGGGGTTTTCCCTCTGCAGTGGTGATTCCCCTCAATGAAAGTTCTTCATATGAAATTTAAATCTGTCTTCAGACAACTTGCTGAACACTGACATTTTTCAGAAAGCAGGCACAGGAAGGCAGTGGCCCACTTCGCTCAGGGGACCATGCACAACAGAAAGCATGATACAGCCTCGTCTGGTGACACAAGCATCTGCCAGCTCCTCCCCGAAACATGGCCTCAACTGACAGCAGGGAAATTACGCTGGTCATTGCAGAAATCTAGATTTCATCATCAGAGAAACCATAAATGTAGCCACCTGAACACCAGGGATATGGCTGGCTGAGCTCTAGCTGCCTCACCCAACGTCTTCTAGGGTCACAACTCACACAATCAAAGGCAGCCCTGTCTCCTACCACCTTCCCAACTAAAATAAAAAAAAGACAGTAAGTTTGCTTCAAATTTCAGAAGCCCTGCTCCAGCAAACCAGCTTGTTGGGGCAGAAGGTGCAGCTGGTGTGCAGCAGCCAGCAGGGCAGAGACTCCGGTGCTGGATCTTAACAATCAACAAAAAACTGGAGCGTACAGAAACATTTGTGTTTTGTTGCTTCTCTGGTTTAAGACGGTGATATTCCCCATAACAAAACTCAGCAGTAGGGAAGGGTTTAGAAAGGAGTTTTCTCTTTCAGTTGAGCAGATGATTTTTTTTTTTTTAAGTATCCAAGTGATTTTGGTCTGGAAACACTCAGACATTTTTGATGAGACACCATTCAGTTCAGGTGCTTTTCCCAAGTTAATATTAAATACAGCTTTGGAAACTTCAGCAGATGTTCTTATTTTTTCTAGCTCAGATTTTTTTTTTGCTACTATTCTGCCTTTATTTAAATAACTGACTCTAATTGATTCTTTAATACAGTGATTCATAATGTGTTGTGAATCTTCTGCTAATTTACTTGCCACTCTGTTATTATTTCCCCTGATTTAACACATCCTGTTTTAGAACATCCATAGACCTTGACAGAAAAATTTTTCATGGCATTTGGATCACGTCCTAAATGTAATTTGAATGCCATCTCTTGAAAGTTGTAAAGTAAGGAGATTTCCTGTTTTATTCTTCAATCACAGAACCTTGAAAATGAGCTTTTACAAATCCCCCTCTGCCTTGTCCAAGGTTGATCACTTCTATTCCTTCTAGCAGTATTTCTTCTGGGTGATTTCTAATTGGGGCAGAGTCAACGGATAATATTTTCTGATTTTTCTCTTTTTTACTGAATGCCCTGTTACACTGCAAGAGAAGTCTTAAAACTGACAGGAAAACTTCTCACTAAGTTTAGGTGATGTGACTGCTCAAAGAGCACTTCACCCCCCCATTTCTTTTCTACCATATTTCTGGGGGGTTTTTGGGTTCTCTACAGCAGTTCTCTCCACCCAGCAGTAGCACTGAAGTCCTCTCCTCACTCCTTCGAAAAGCTGGCAACAGAGCATGGAAATAACTCCCAGAGTTATTTGAGGGTACTGCCCCAGTGGAGCCAGGCCAGCGAAACCTCCCACCACCTGCTCCATCCGCAGCCATCTCTCTGCAGATCAATACAGACACACAGACAGGCTCCTCTGACTCGAGCTTGCTGCTCAGACACACTCTCCCCTCAGGTATATGTAAGTTTAACGAGCACATTGCTCATTTAATCCTCTCCTCTCATTTTTCTCTATACTTAAATTATTTTGGGGCAAAGTGACACACTTTTCCGCGGCAGTCAAATCCTGGGGTATTACTACTCATCTGTGCCATTTCAGATTTAGACAAACTCCTCTTTCTCACACCCACACTCACGCTTTCCCCTCTTCTTCCAAAATTCAGCTTTGCTTATATTTTTTTTTTTAATGGGGATGTTATATTTAACCTTCCTCTCATTTCTCTTTTTCTCAAGTCTTCTTTCACTCTAGTTGCACCACCAGGTAGTTTCACAGCCATAGTTTAAGTCTGAAACTTTAAAACGCTTGCTAATGGTGCTACAGCATCATGACAAAACTTCTGATTTTTTTTAGTATGTTTCCCAAATAGAATAAATGTCTATACACACATTCATTCGCTTGCACTTGTCAGAAAGGGCTTCCAGATCTCCCAACTGTGCTGAATCCTTGCCAGGGAGCAGCCCCACGCAGAGCCCCCGCTTCGACTGGGGGTCCTGGAGTCCTGTCACACAGATATGACTCTGCCAGCAAGCACGCACCAGCTCAGCAGAGGGCTGCAGCTATCTCTGGACTCATAAACTAGCTCCTAAAATAGTGCAAGAAGATGCTTTCGCATTAGCACGTCCTTCCGGCAAACCCTTCCTTGACTTCAGCACTGCTGGTTCCTCTTCAGGACTTTAGTTTACCATTGAAATAGTGTAAAATATCCGGGAGATTGGATTGCAGAAGGTAAGTCTAAACCCCCTGCAGAGGAGACGGGCACCTTTATCGCTATGGTTCTGGTATATGCCAAACGGGGCACCAGCAGTTTGTCTGGCAGGTTCCTGCCAAGCAGTGATCTGACACTGTCCAGTTGTGGGTCTATGGTTTACACAGCCTGGAGCGATGCTCATCTGGCCTGTCAAGGTGCAGCCTAGGTTTCTGGCAACAGTGGGAGAATTTCTGGAAAGTTCTCTGAAGCAGCCAATGCTGCCATGTTTGTCCACTGATGCAAAAAGTGTAGTCTCCCTGTGGCTGATGGCACTTTCTGCCCTGGAATCCGTTTTCCTTCTTTTTCTTATGCAACTAGGTCTTCCTTCATCCTAACATACTCTCTCTGAGTATCCCCGAGAACTCTTTCAAAGTCACCTAGGAGCTCAGGGACTGAAGAAGAGCAGCCACCTCCATTGCTGGACCCATCATATCCTTCTGCAAAACCTGAATTTGCTTTGCATCAATTCTAGCAACTTCAGGAGGTTCTAGCCTCTGACTGCTACGGCCCAAGGGGCAGCTCTGTATCACCACGTGCAACGGTTAACAGAGCTGGGGAAATCCATCAGGAGAAAGAAAATAAACAAGAGCGTGTGTAAAAAATCAGGATCAGGTTCTCTTCTAAACTCTTTCTATATGACATTTTCACACATAGTCAGTTTAGATAGAGGAGCACATTTGAACCTCCCAGTACTACTGACCCAGAGACATACTACTGTATGGAGAAGTCTGGAGAAGTTGTTAATGGCTCATGCAGATGCTCCAAGACAAAAGCCCTCAAGTGAACAGCTGAGTCCAAGCACAGCCTGGAGCCTGGTGGAACACAGAGTTACGACAGGGATAAAAAAAAAAAGCCAACTAATAGCAAAGAGATCATCTTTACCAGTTGCTTCAGTCTTCCAAAAGAAAAGCTGGATAGCGAAAGCTCAAATGCCTGCGAAACACTCAGCAGCAGCGACAACTGCAGCTCAGAGGCATGCAGCAGCACGGAGCCAGACTGCGGAGCTGCAACAGGCATTTCCGTTCAGAAACGATCTGTGTACAACAGGAGGTCCACAGGATGGGCTTCTCCACCTGACCTCACGTCGCTGAAAGGTTTCACTCAACAGGCACCTGCAGGACTTTCAGAGATATCAGTCAGGAGTAGAAGAGACTTACATCACTCTCACCCACCACAACTTCAAAGAAGCAAAAGAATCGCTATACTAAGTCTTAAAGCTCATTGCATAAGTGTCTGTGTATGTGTGCACACATATATATGCACACACGTACTTTATGCGTGTATGGATTTGCATATACAGGATAGGAATAAAAGTTAAAATAAATATCCTTCAGTTTTGCTTCTCTTGTGACCCAAAATAACATTTTTTCTACTCCTTACATAATTTGCAGAAGATTTTGCTTATGAGGTGGCAATGAAACACATATTTTCCCTGCAGCACTAGAAAAAGAACTGACTGTTGCTCCCAAGGTATCAAAATTGATTCACAATATCTACTGCAATACCTATTCTGCAACCCCAAAAATATCACAAGAGTTATGAAATGGAACAAAATTCCAGCCCTAGCTCCCACAGAAATCTAACATCGAGAGCAAGCCGGACAGCACAGACACAAAGAGTCACACTTTGCCTTCTGCACTCTCATGTGGCTGAAGAAAGGCCAAAATTAAGCAGAAAAAATCATGCTTTTGTTGTGCAAAGGCAAGGCAAGTGAGGAACATTCTTGTGCACACATAATGCTTAGATAACATAAATTGTAACTACATAAGGACCAAAGAATTTAATCCACTAATTATTGACTTTGATAGCCCGTAGCATTGCTTTTCAAGACTGTTCAAGTGCTCATATTGCAATTCATGTGCTCAGGGACAAGACAGTTTGGGAATTTCTACACTTGCAGCACCATCTCACTTCACTTTCCAATATTTGTCTTTCAGTAGGCTTCAAAGTGTGCACAACATAGGAGACCCATGGACAAAGTGAAGCCTGTAAAGGAGGCAGAGGGCTGGTCCAGCTCCCCTGTTTGCAGACAAACCCAGCCAGGCTAGCCAACAAGGAAGAGGACCATGGTTTTCTGACTGTATTTCTTACTCACCGATTGTTCACAGGTATTTTCAATGTCCAGACTTTGCACGCTTCCTCAGTGACAGAGGAGGAAGGGAACATTTGGAGGGTCTGCTTTTTTTCCTAAGCTTCCTCCCAGCTCAGAGACAAGCCTGCTGCGGAAAGCCCGTGCCCCCTTTGGTTGCAATCAGCGTGAGCTCCTCGGAGAGGAGGAAAGACCAGGAGCCAGGTTATCAAGCAGCCTGCTCTCCACAGCAATAGTCAAGCCGCTATCAGGCCCATGTCCAAGCCCCCCAGTTGTCCAACAAGACGCAGATGAAACAATCGACTGTGCTGCACAGAAATCTGCCAGGAAAGGCTCTCTCTCTGCCTGTCTATCAGCGACCAGCTTTCAATGAATGCAGCTATTATGTGTTTTAACCACCAGCCATACGCTTGGTCCTGTTCCCAGCGAACCCAAAGGGAACAGTGTTATTGGTTTAAGTGGGAGCAGAGGCAGGCCCTCCGCTGCTCCGCCATCTAGCAACGGTACAGCTTGTGAGCGCTTCGCCAAGAGCGCTGTACGTGAAGCCGGGGAGTTTACTCATGGGAGCGCTTCCTCTGACACGTACGTGTTTGCTGGGCTGGGCCGGCAGCTCGCTTCAGCCCAGCTCTGCCGAGACGCAGCAGGGGTCTGCGTGACCCTCTGCTCCCCAGAGAAGTGGGGTTTTCGACAGCAACTTCCCCACAAGTGTTTTGCCAGGATGGGTTTGGGACACAAGAGCACAGAGACCATACGTGAGCCACGAGGCCACACCTGACCAGCTAACGCTGCACAGCTCAGCAAAACGTCCCCATCAAACAACATATTCCTAAAATGAGTCGCACTGGAACAAAGCTTTCTCATGAAGCTTGTGCTTCTGCAAGCCACAGATTTTCCTTGGCACTCCTCCAGGCTTAAAAGCAGATGTAAATGTTACCAAGGCTCAGATACAGCAACTTCTTTTCCCCCAATTGCCAAGGAAAACTTTTAGAGAAAAATAAACCACAAAACCTTTACCATTTGAAACAGCAATGCCAACAGCCATGACTATGGAAATAGGAGAATGAATCAGGCATGGGAGCGAGAAGTGACTTCTTCCCCAGCTGACTGCACAGCTGCTAGCGTAAGGCTGGCTCTCTGCTGAGAAGAAGGGGTGCACTGCAGCTCAACACTTGACTCACAACGTTCAACGCAAAGGTGCGCATGCAGATGCACATCCAGCAAATGATGGGTTTTCAACACTAAAAAATACTCTTGAGTATCAAAACATGGCAAAGCACTGCCTGCTGATTTCTGCAGCTTTCCCACCACCTGGCCAGCCTTCTGCCCATTCCACCAGTGTCTGCCATCGCTGCATGAGTGTGGAAGCACTCAGGACTTCTCTGAAGGGGCCAGGCGCTTCCTTGAAAGCCTGGGTTCTTCACTGCAAGAGTGATGAGGCATTGGAACAGGCTGTCCAGGGCAATGATGGAGTCAACATCCCTGGAGGGGTTCAAGAAACGTGTGGATGAGGTGCTTGGGGACATGGGTTAGTGGGTTGGGTGGGGTTGGGTTGACGGTTGGACTTGATGATCCTTGAGGTCTTTTCCAACCTTAACGATTCTGTGATTCTATATACTCCCTGGACATCTAAGTGCTGATGTTAGAAGAAAGCAAACTCCCCTGCTAGATTTCACAGCATACAGCAGCTAAGAGGCAGGCAGGTCTGCTCTGTGGGAACTGCACACCTGGGACTGGAGAAAACCAGGAGCAATACATACTCCAGTCGGCTGCTTTTCTGGGGCCTTTCTTCTGGTGGGCCACCAGGGAGACCCGATTCAGCAAACCCGCTAGAAACAGCAATGCCCCATCCCGCGGGTGCGCGATTTCATGTAACGGGATACCCCTCCAACCCAGACGTGCACGTCCACCCAAGGTCTGACTGCAACACATCACTCTGGTCCTCCCTTACTCATCACGTACAACCCAAGCCCCAAATGTTAACGACTCAGCATGTTTTATCACGGTAGCATGTACACTTTCAATCATCATTAGAGGCGAGGAGGGTCCAGGCTCAGGCACCACGCCAGATTAAGTAAAACTTTCCATGAGGAAAGCTATTTGTTTTCTCCCAGAGCTGTGAGGCTTGGCCAAGAGGGAGGAAGGGAAAAGCTCGCCCAAGCCAGACTGAAGTGTAGACAGTGTTACTGGTCTTTGCAGACTACCTGTGTGTTGTTCTAATGACATCTGGACTACTGGAAATCACTGAGTGCACTCAGAAGTTTTCAAAGGCATAATTGTGGCAGCAGCAGACTAAACTTAATGCCTTGAGAGCCGATCGCTTTAATCATGGAGCTGAGATGTACGAAAAAGGATACATTTCAGCAAAAGAATAATTCTGTCTGCTATGGTTCCTGTTCAAATAAACTATATCACCAAACCACGCGCATTTGAAGAATATAGAGGAGTGAAAAAAAAGAACATATGGTTTAGAGGCAAAAAACTTTCATATATACTGTATAGGAGATATATGGACTTGTCAGACATCTAACAGTTCAACACTGTAAGCAATTCATGGGAATGACATTAGCAATAGCTCATATTACATCCAGGAGTTACAGCTTTTACTGCAAAAGTTATTTTTAAAAGAGCCATGTTTAAAATGAAATGGCTGGCAGGGCTGCAGCTTTCAGTAACACTTTACCTGTGGTTTTGCCACTTTTACATACTTATTGGGGGCTTAATGCTCCCAATTTACCTTTTCAGAGTCAAATAAAAGTCGCAATGACTGCATTCATTGGCACAGCGCTATAAAACTCACAGCTGTGCAAAGACAATCACAAGAACAAAAGCCTCCTTGTTTTAAAAAAGATGATGATGTGGTTCTGATAGTTTCTGTTAGCCACATATCTAAACATCAGATACCTTCGCTTATGGCCTAGGTATTTTCATCTTACTACACAAAGATGTACAGATCCGACCAGGTCAGGTTCAGGATGGAGACCTTTATGAAAGCGTCTGTGTGGAGAGAAGGAGGCTGAATTAATATACAAAACTTCAGACAAGAGATCTGTCTTTCAGATATTGTTATTCCAGTTCTGGCTCCTACACAGGACTCGGGGTGTTCTGGAAAACAGTTTTTTCGATGGCGGGTGGAACTGTGGCCCCACTGCCAGCAATGGGAGCATGCTGCTGATTTCAACGTGGCTGGGATCGCAACTCAAAACGTTGAGATTAGAACCCAGGAAAAGCTTGAAGAAGCCAAGATCTTCTTCAGCTTCAGTACTCAAGCACACCTTGATTAAAGAATCCTCCAGGATGCTGTTTTGCTTTCAATTAAAAACAGCTTTTGTAAAGTTCTGCGCATTAATATAACAAATGGGATCACAGCACGTACAGTACACCTTGAAATCTGCTGAGAACATAAATAATGCATTTTTTCCTCTTGGTACCAATGTGTTTCCCCCTTGCTTTTTCAAAATAGCTTCATTTTAATCTGTAATGAAAACTGCTTTCTTTGATGTTTCTAACGGCAGGAAATAATTTCACAACTGATTGTCATTCTGCTGCAGGTAAAAAAATGTAACGGCTTGTGGGAGTGCCAGTCAAAACGTGAAAAATGTTTCTTGGCATTAGCATGCCTAATTGAACTCTCTCCATCCTGGTGAAATAAAATATTTGGAGCTCAGTTCCGTGTTCCACCCAGGCTACACTAGGTCCAGGAAATGGAAATGGGGATAAGGAAGGTGATTTCAAGTCACCTTTAGCATCTCCTGTTGTGAGCCTGGTCACTTCCCAGCTGCCTGAACATCCTGAAAGCTGCGTGAACTTATACTCTGCCACCTCTGGCTTGCGGTTTCTTCAACCACCAAGAAAAGCAGTTAAAATTGGGAAAAAATTACCTGAGCTACCCCGGTAAAGAGAAGAGAAGCAGGATTAGTTTCAGAGTAGGCTAGCACAGCTTTTGGCCCAAGTCCTAGATAGGGGGTCGGAGAGAGGAGGACGTTTAAAAGTGAGATCTAAATCAGGTAAACTTCCACATCCCCTTGAGAGAATGACTGCCTCAATGGACCAGAAGAGTTCTCACCAGCTGTGGGTTCCCCAGACTGGCCATCTCTTCGGCAAGGCTAACTCCACTCACACCCCAAAGAGCTGTACAGCACACCATGACTCATCGACCCCTGGACAAAATGTTTTCTCTGAAAAGCAATCACTCCCTGGACACTTGCTGAAGAGGTCCCTCAAGCCTGCGTGCCTCAGGATCTTCCATGAGCTCCGCCACCCTCGTGCTCCACGCTGCTCCTAGGGTAGATCTGAAAGGAGAATGTCACGTAACCTCCGCTGTCCAGGGCAGGGGCACACACACCCAGCGCCAGCACCAGCCCTGGCATGTTCTGCCAGCCTGTCCCCGTGCCCTGCAGGCTCCTGCAAGAGCTTCTGGCCTTTGCCAGAATAGGGGCTCAGGAGACACCCCCTCACAAAAAAAAAAAAATAAAAAGGTCTGTTTATACCCAGCCCAAGATTGCTATACGTATATTAGATACATAAATCAAACCTCCCCAAAGTGGTAAACAAGCAACTGAAATTTTACCAGACATAATCTGGCATAACCAGTTAGATATTTTATCTGTCTGGTAGTCCCATAAGTATGTGAGATGTCTGCAAAGGGCCATGGGCTCCCACAAAGGACCAAACCTAGGCATAACTGTCACATTTCAACCGCTTTTAATCAAATCTTGCTGTGAAAGCAGCAAAGGGAGTCAGCCATAACCTTTGTTATGAGGTTTAACTCAGAATCATTTGAACCGAGCGCTGGTATACAAGCCAGATACCTTTCAGTACCAAAAGCACAGCCATAATGTATCAGGTATCACTTTACAGAGGGAGTTTTAAATACGTTCTGCATGTTGAATCGTCTATTCACATACTGAAATGGACAGAACATTTAATGAACAGCCCAGGTGGCTACTGTAGATTTTGATTTAAAACCAGATTGCCAAGACCAAAACTTATTTGCCAACATGGAAGTCTCTTTGGGTGCTCCCTTTATATCACTTCAGCTGCCCACCATTACTGAAGCAGAAAAATGTCATCTACAGGATATACAGTTATACAAAATTACTATTTTTTTTCCATCTATACTCTGCAGTATAGATGGTCTATATTTGGAGATACTCCAGACCAAAAGGAATTAATATTGTTTTGATCCCATAAACTGAAACAAACAAACAAAAAAAAGTCTGTTTATACCTGGTCCAAGATTGCTATACGTATATTAGATACATAAATCAAACCTCCCCAAAGTGGTAAACAAGCAACTGAAATTTTACCAGACATAATCTGGCATAACCAGTTAGATATTTTATCTGTCTGGTAGTCCCATAAGTATGTGAGATGTCTATACCACATGCTTCCTAGGTACCTTCAAGTAGAACTGGAGGTATTAAATACCTAGAAGACACCATGAAGATACACTTTTTTAATGGTTTGAGAATTTAATTTTTAATGTCATTAAAGTATTTCATTACTTTTAAATTACTGTAGGGATGAGGGAAAGAGTTGGTATACTTAGACTGGCAGGCAAGGAAAGCAGACAAGTACATCTGACCTCCCTCTGTCTTTCCTGTTGTTCACAGGTGCAAAGATTGAAAAAGTACAAAAAAAAGTACGGAACTGAACTGAATCAGTGAGACAACAAATTATAAAGAGGTAGAGCAGCAATCTATTTAAAAAAAGTGTAACTGTCCTTACTCATGGGCCTGATTTGACATTCTGGGTTTCAGAATACTGAAATGTCATAAAATGTCATAAAGCACAGGCATCCCACCCACTCCTCCAACAAGGAAAACACTTAAAGGTGGACACAATACCAACAAGAAACAATGGCGATGGCATAAAAGTTCCCATTCCAAAAAGATCAAGCACATGACAAATGAGTTGCTCCTATTCCGTATGAGCCACTCTGCAAAACCCATTTTCTCCTTTACTGCACAGTTATGGCCAGAGGTCTGAACGGAACGGCACCAGGCATAAAGGCAGTGCACATGTGGAGTGCTTTGCCTTTCCGTGAACAGCACCTATTGGTAACACCAGGAGCAATTACTGGTGGTTTCCAGGTAGTCGCCATAGTGGCCAAACTGCCCTTTGAGACTGCACGAGGAAGCCCAAATGGCATCCTTCCATAATGAACAGGTGAAGACGAGGAGGGGATTTTTCACTACCACAGGATGAGCAGATTAGATAGTTGCTGGGGAGGATAACATGACATCAGATGTGGCTTTAAGTCACACTTACTCTAGCTGCTGCCACCCAGAGCAGTCCTGCTGCACTCCTTGACCCACAGCAACAGGTTTCCTGCCCCCTTCGTGGGCTGGACCCAGGCACTGGACCTGGGGGATGTGGTTCCAGGAGGTGACCCACTGAAAAACTACATGGGTTTGGCTATTTTTGGCAGGTCAATTTTCCATTAGCTCGCTCTGCCACTCCATTATCAATGGATATGACTCAAAGGAACCAGCGAGAACATGTGGCTAAGGGCAAGATGGATCCAGGCCACCCTTCCCATGGGAGCCTGCAGTTATATCGGACTGAGTGCAACGTTGCCTCCATGGAAGGCGTATAGCATAGACCTAAATGGGCTTCCAGGCTGACTCACGACTTTGTGCTCCTGTGCTGTGTGTCTGAGACACGCCAGGGCTCTGCATGGTTTGAACAGAGGGTCTTGGCCAGCACAAGTCCCGCAAGACATGCTTCCTGCCTTTAGCCCCTCTGCTGCATACTTCTTCTCTTGGCTCCCCTAATACCGAGACAAATAAGAAGACAGTAGTAGTCCACTCCTGATTTCTACAAGGGTTTCATTTTGTCAACACAAAACACAGAGTGTACGACCTTTTTCTTTCAGCCAGTGAGATAAGGCACAGAGAGGAAAGGGCAGCTCACGTGGGTTACGCTCCATCAGTGTGACCCCTGAGACAACCCTAAGTATCAGCTTGGATATAGAGAAGGGACTTCCTCTGGTTACCATTTCTGATTGCCACCCTTAGAGGGAACTGGTGGTGTTTACTTTTTCAGAACTAGGTAAGTTAATTTTTTTACATTATATACTGCTACTATGACTGTTGTCTATGAATTCTTTCCTGGTCTATAGTTCTTGTGGTCAGCCACAGAATGATTCTGATAGCCTGTCGGATGCAAAAGGGAAGTATATCTGAATTTGGCTAGCTGAGGAGATCTTCAAAGTCAACTTTTAGTATCAGTGCAGATGTACACAGTAGCTTCTAGAATTACCTCTCCTTCTCTGTCAGAGGACTGGTGTCTGTGTGTGTCCAGAGGAGGGATGGAAGGGAGATGGGGTTAAAGACTAAACCACTCATGCTCTGTCAGAGAGAATGAGCATTGCTGAGAAAACTAAAATCTCCCTCTCACGCCACATGGTAGCAAAGTTCCTCTGTTCCTCCAGGAGAAACCTGAAGTAGACATGGCTAAGGAGCTTCACCCTTCATCCCTGAGCCACAGTCCCACCTCTCCAGCAGAGACCAGCCAAAGGCAGCTCTCATAGCACTGTCAGAGAAGCAGCTGCTGGAGTTTGGAGAGGTAAGGCAGAAAGAGTGCGCATTTCTTGCGCCTTTCTAGAAAGACAGCTATAGACTAGGTTTAGATTTTATCTGTATTCTTTTCCTTCCCTAGACAACTTCTGGTTTCTCTCAAAACCAAAATCTGGGCATGGCTTTTTGTTTCATTTTTGTGTGCATTTCATGTTTGGTTTGTTGAAATCTTGCTCCTTACAGCATAGATAAGTGGTACAAACGCACGCTATATGAAGAAAACCTTGTCACAAAAGATGTGTTGTGCAAAACTTCAGTGAACTGAAGTGAACTTCCTAATTAGGAAAATTTCCTTTGGCCTGTCCATCATGTAACCAATAATAACTTCTGTTAAGGAAAACGATTTTCCTGGAGTTGAAAATCAAAAGGCTGCTACTCAAACTCCAAAACATTCATTTGTAATCCTAATTCAGGGAGTATCATGCTGTTTAAAATAGAATGACTAAATGTCCTTTTCTTAAAAACAGTGCAATGAATTGTCTTTAAATTCTCCCTGAAAGACAATCACATTCAGACATTCCTTGGCACCAATTACTTTCAATGCAGACATTTCAAAGGCATTTCTTCTTCAAATAACATGGTATGTTACATCAAGTTACGCAGCTATTGGAAGGGAACTCACGTACTGCATTAAGGTAGGGTCCAGAATTCTATGGGAATACTTAGCAGCAAGTGCTAAATCACAGTTCAGTGAGGTCACATAATCAAATTCCAGAGTACCCCTTTTATTATGTTCAACCAATAAATCTTTGGAAACTAGAGTCTGACAAGTTCATCACAGCATTTTAACTTTTCAGTGGTGTGTATAGAATACATATACATACGGAATCTTACAAAAAAAAAAAAAAANTGGAAGAAAATGTAGTCTTAATGTTAGATACCATTAGACTGACAAGTTACGTGGAAAGATGTGCCTCCATTTTTAATTTGAACCTTCTCAACTGAAGTGGAGCAGTTTATAATTTAGTTCCAGCGAACAGATTTGCACATCAGACATTTCACTGCATTATGGACGGACAATGTTAAATATGTTTTCACTGCAGTTCCATAGGTCACTGGCATGGGCATAAGCCAAGACCATACGGTTAAGATTACTGCAACATAACTATCAGTCATGCAGCTAGCTCTACGGTAACCAATAGCATTTAATGTTTAGATAACATGGTTTCATTATCACAAACAAAATTAATATTTCCCATATAGAGACAATCCAAGCAAAAGTCTGCACCATTCCACCAGGCTGTTAATTGAACTTTTTTCCACCAGGATTCAAAAGGAGGAGGGGGTTAAGGGAACTCACTGATATAGCAACATGGTTGTAGGCAAACCTATGCTGTGGAAGACTTACCATCATCCAGGTACATCTGGTCCAATTCCTCAGGTTCTCGCTTGATCGTTACAGGAATAGGGGCCAAATTATGATTACTTTCCTCATGCAACTCTGGCAATGACAGTGGTTGGGTTGTTGGAGACTCATTTCTGTGAACCTTCGGCAGTTGCTGCTGCTGTTGACCCATTATGGATGAGTGAGTTGGACTGCAGGACTGCAAATAGGTTGGCTCTTGGGTAACAGATGGAACTGGAGAAGAGGGACTGTTGGGATAGAGTGTTTGTTGATAACCAAGGGGACAGCTACTGCTCAGATGTTGACTCACCTGCGGCTGCAGCATGATGTGAGATGATTGCTCGGGGGAGCTTGGGTGCACAACTATAGACCTTGGCACTTCCTGTATGGTGGGGACACCTCCAGCGGGCTGCGGAAGTCCGAGGTGACTGTGGCCCGGGTTGGGGATGCACTTGTAAGGAGAGGACGAAAGGTCGTGCAGCTTGGGGCTTGCATTGGGAGAGGGTGACATCACGGTGTTTCTCTGCTGACAGGAGGCAAAGCCAGCCACCAGGCACGAACCAGGATCAGGGGGCATCATGATCTGCTGGCCGTAGTATGGTTTAGAGAGAGGGCTTAAGCCTTGGTTCATTGGTCCACAGGTCTGAGCAGGCTCATAGTCATCTGTGGGTTCTGTTTTTATAATTGGAACTGTTAAAAGAAAAAAGTTTTAAATAAACATGAGTTGCGTATTGGTATGATCAAGTTGGCTTGTGGCTAGGATACCCTTTGCAAAACAAACAACGTCTTGAATAAGACTCTGTGTGTCTTTTGCCTAGTTCTCCCACCCTATAAAAAAAAAATGAATGAGTCATCAGCACAAGAAAGTCGCAGCTGGTTTTAATATTGAAAAGGACTATTTTCTTTGGACTCTCCTCCAGCACTAATGTGCTATAAAAATCTATTTGCAAATAGCTGTGCTTCAGTGGAAGCTTTGGACCCAAGGGCTCCGTGGATTTGTAGTAATCAAAGCAAGAATTTTAACTTGGATATACTATTGCATTTCTATGGCTACTGATGGCCCATTTGATAAATGTCTGCACATTCAGTAAACTGGAACATAATAAGGTAGAGATGAGGCTTTCAGCATTCAGTGAAAGTAAAATTGAAAAGATGTATGACAAACTACGTACAAGAAGTTTTCAATTATGAGGGTATTTTTGAAAGAGTAGGATTTGATTTATTCAGTTTTTACATGATTGTGTTTAATCTTACTAACCAGCCAATGGGTGTAAAATATTCAAGAAGCTGCATCCAGCTCTCAGTGATTCTAAGTCAGATACAAACTGCTAATGCCAGTTCCTAGCAAATGTTAACTCCATCTCCGGCTACTGAAAAAAACGGACTCCTGTTCTAGACCTCTGCTTGCTCTACCCATTGTCCCAAAAGAGGCTCCAATTGAGCTGTCAAGCCATGTCTCTAAATACCACCAGCACATGGATGACAGTCTATGAACATCAACCCAGTCATGACAAACCTAGAGCTGCTTTTGCAAATCAGAGAAGAGATCCTTCCTCAAATCAAGGTGTCTTTTTCACATGGGCTTTCTCTCTCAAATCAGAAAGAGGTGCCTTTGCTGGTTCTCCTACAACATATGCAGTGCATAGCTAAAAGACACCCCCTTTCTCTGGCAGGAAAATTATAAATAACAGGGCCAAGCTAGTCTGTAGTTGTATTTTTTCTAGCTAGATGCAACTCTACCTCATACAACAATTGAGTATGGATACACAGCAGCATTTATCTTCTTTCCCTAAAAGAGATCCACATGAACAGTTGTCACTTGAAGGTGCTGTTGGAAATTTACGGTGACACCACAGAATATCTTTCAGAATATTAGAATAACCAAACTGTTGTGGCACAAAGTTATTAACGAAACATCTTTGCACAACTCAGCTCAGAGCATGTGTGCTGTGTGTCTCTGACTGTATTTTTATTTGCATGTGTTTTACAAACACCCTTATATGTTCTCCAGCCATTACTATGCCCGCATGAGTCTTTTGAATCCCTCAAAATGCACGTGTACATATAAAACCTCTTTGTAACACTCACAAATTTTCCTGCTGGTGAATGCACTTCACTACCCTTGTTTTACAGTCCCCTAGCCTCTTGTTAACTTTCCTTCTTTTATGTTCTTTTGCATATAGATGCTCGCAACATTTGTTTCAAGATTTCTAGCACCCCTAGTAAAAACATGTCTATATATGTAACAGATGCACAGGTGCTGCTCAAGATGAATGTGCTAAGACCGCCACTGGATTCCTCATAATCTTATTTTCACCTGCTCATGCGCTGCACACTGGCTAGCAGGGCTACTAAAGCGCTTGGTTGCAGAGAAGCAGATTCCAGGTTCGGTGACAGCTTTATAAAACCAGTATCACACCCTTTATGAAAACGCAAGACCAAAGAAACGCACCTAGATAAACATAGCAGCTCAGATATTGTAAGACAATACCTTTAACAAGTTCCTGAGCTAGCAAATATTCTCACATGTTTTATATTACGTTCATGATACTAGCACTAAGCGCAGCACAGCTGGAAATATGATGGTTGCTGAACACTGAATTTTCCCAATATATCACTGTTATAGAAACACCTGTGCTAAATAATTCCAAGCTCAACCACTGGCAATTCGACTCCAATAAACCCTGGAGTTGTCTGACTTGTTATAAGCTAAGGAAGGGTTATAGCCCTGGTGGCAGGCAGGCTGGAGGCTTGAAAGATGGCAGGTTCCCGATCTCGGGAGGATTTTTCATTGCAGCTCTTCTACAGCACATCTTTGCAACTTGGTTTACCAGGCACCTTTTTGTCACTCCACTTTGAATTTTTTCTTTATAAAAGCAATGCCATGGGGTCTATTTGGAGCTCTGATTAGTGGCCATAATCTGTTTTGGGAATCTGTTTTCATATGCTGCAACAATGAAATACACCTGCCGCAAACCAACAGATGATAACCAGTGAGCCCCACTCTGCACTGGGCGAAGGACTGGTGGGTGGGAGGGACTCTATTCCAGACATGTTAGTCCAAAAACTCTCTTGGAGATGGTGACAACAACCAAGGACACTCCTGGATGCCCATAAATCCATTGTTCAGAGGGAAAACAGAGACTGGTGTCCATCATAGGAGCAGTCAGGGTAAGTCACAGCAGCTCGCTTGCTGATGGCAGGCTGGTAGCCACAGAGGGAAACATGGAGAAGGGATATGAGATGAAGTGGGACCTCCACATTATTTGATATATGTTTACACTGTCCCCCTGAATCACTCTGAACCGATAGTTCTTAGTATCAGTTATTTTCATGTAATAGGAAATAAATTGTCTTTAAATGGACAGATACTACCTGAACTTATGCTTCCACATGTCCAAATGTGTTCAACTGAATTGTCTCCACTACCTTTTTTAATGTACTTTTTCAACACAGTAAAAAAGTCTCCCCTTGCTAAACATCATCTATTTTGTTTGTATGCTAATCCCATCGCTAGAATAGATATCACACTGAAAAGACAGAAAAAGTATCAATGCTGAAATGGCGAAGGGATTTGTATTGATTTCCCAGTGCTTTGCCAATTGTACAGCCACCTACCACTGCACAGAACGAGCAGACGGAGCTTACCAAGTTGGGGTGGCAGCCACTCACTCTGCTTTGAAGTGTAAATGTCTTCACAGGGTACCAGTTTGGAGCAGGAAGCTCTGTAGGAGATTTTTTTTTTTTTTTCCTGGAGAAACCATTACTAATGACCCAGATGATCTGGAATCAGACCTGCAAAGCTGAGCATGTCAGCAGAGACATAAGCCATTAACAATTCCCTTTCTGGCTAGACCTCAACTTTTGTATTTTACACGAATATCTGTATTACTTGACTTGTGGAGGACAGCTATACCGCAGATCGCTACATTACACCAGTTAACAGTTTATTTGTGACACTCTGTCCTGTATCTGCTTCTCCCCAGCCTACGTAACTTCACCAAGGTCAAAACTCTTTGCCAATGTTTGCATTTCCAAACTCAACTCAAATGAGCTGTGGGTCAGACCTCCTGGTGGTTCTGGAAACACTTTGAATGTGTCAAAAGTTGGCGTAAAGTCTTTCTTTAAAAGGGCGACCATTTACTTCCACTTTGTGAAGGGCTGCAGAGGGCCCAAGGCAGGAGCTGGGGCTATTTCACGGCACACCTTCCAAATCCAACGCAGGAACAGCCTGGACCTGTGCTCGCTGCTTACTCACCTACCATCACAGTGTCTACAGCATTACTCAAGCAAGTTAAAATACTTGCACATAATAAGGCTACCTGTTCCTAACACAGCCTACCCACTGTCTCACTGCCTTTTGGGGGCTGAGACCCTTGCCTGGGGCGAGCAGCTGCAGCTGACTCAGAGCAGCTGAGGACACAAACCTTCCATGCCCACTTTCACCCTCTTCTCCCAGTGGGCTCCTCCAGAGCAGCAGGGCTGATCACCAGCCAGCTGGGGACTAGTTTCACTGCTTACCTATTGACGCTCATTTGATTAACCACAAATCTTTACAGGCTCGAGCTAGAAAAAGGGGTTTCACACTCAAATGCATCCCTGTGGAGGCATGGCAAGGCAGCTGCCATAACACATACCCATTCCCACCATCACTGGCTTGCACAAGTGAATATTTCACACAGGGAGATGTGTCGTGATAGAGTGCAGTCAATTTTCTCCAAATCAATATTTAACAGAGAACAGTATTAGCCTGACTCACTTTTATCTCAAATATTTCAAACCTTAGATGACTTGGTAAGAAGCTCCCAGCTGAAAGAGACACCATCAGTGACACAGCAGGCCTGGACCAGCAAGTAACTGGAAAGCCCTCCAGCTGGTCAGAACCTGCAAGCACTTTTAGCAGAAACCAGCCTATTTCCTAAATTCAGCAGTGCCACATCAAACGGCAACAAGTGTTCTGCCTCAAAGCTGCTCCATGGTGCTGAGATAACACTCAGTCTTGTAGACCCTCAGCTAGTTAGAATGAAAAACTGTGGCTGAAATTTGCCGTACACTGAGATCTGCCAATAATAAAGTGCAGCAATGAAGCCAGAATTTGTGAAATTGTGAACAGAAAAGATAATGCAGTATTTACTCAGACTCATATGTAACGTTACTCATTTAAGAGACCCTACTGTGCTGAAGGATCAGCCCCTTGCCATAAAAAGAAAAATATGAATGCAAGTTTGGTTCGTATGGTGAATTTTAAATGTTTATTACTTCATAATGCATTAGCTTCTTTAAAATACGGGTATTGTGTTTTGAGCAACCTGGGCTAGTGGAGGGTGTCCCTGCCCATGGCAGGGGGTGGAACTGGATGATCTTTAAGGTCCCTCCCAACCCAAACCATTCTATGATGCTCTGATACCATTAGGCTGGGCGACAGAAGTTTAAATAGTCCTCAATTTTGAATATTAAAATATGACAGAGCTCACACTTCTAAATTAGTCTGATAAGCAACTTAATCTGTGTTAAATGGTTTTCAGTGGTTCGATGATGCCTTTTTAGACTCTGGACTCATGTCATTATGTCATCTAATTTAATATTAAGTTCTGAGAACCACACATTGGCAGCAGCCCTGGCTATAAATCAAAGCTTCTTACTCAGAGAGACCAGGGTTATGACATCATACTGAGGCACTGGATGAAAGACAATGGTCCTTCTGTGTGGGTCTGAATCTGGGAGAAATATTTCAGCCAGTTTTGCAAGCCCATGTTTAAATGAAAGGCCTTTCTAGCAGGTAAAAAGTTAATATATCAAACCCTGAAAAAAAATAATAAATCATGGACATTCAGTAAAGGGAGTCAGAAAGTGCTTGAATATAAATTATATGTATTTTTGGACAATTCTAACAAGTCTGTTTGCTTTTACACTTTACCAATCCAGATGGGCTTTTAAACTTTTTTTGGGGGGGCGCTATTAAAATACGTGAACTGAGAAAATATAATCATATAAATTAAACAGATGTTTATCTTGATTAACATTAAACTAACAAATTTCCATTTCCATGCAGTATTATCAATGCAGACATTTACAGCACTACAATATATTTATTCTACCCTTAAGCTTGATTAAACCTATCAAACAAAACAGCCACCTCTCACAGTGCAGACTATGATGTGGTCCCCTGGCATCAGCACACAGATTTTGCTTAGCATATGAAAACCAAAACACTACTTTTTTCATCATGTGTACACACACATTTCTTCAACTTTTGGATGAAAAGTCTCGCAATTGGTAAGAATTTGGGATGAGACTTTCAACAAGGGGTTAGATGGCTGGATCTCCGTTAGTGAGCTAAACTTTGAAATGCCATTTGTGCCTTTGAG
This sequence comes from Syrrhaptes paradoxus, assembly GCA_013400615.1. Lineage (NCBI taxonomy): Eukaryota > Metazoa > Chordata > Aves > Pterocliformes > Pteroclidae > Syrrhaptes > Syrrhaptes paradoxus. Next base: position 94,360 of record VZTO01022677.1, read on the forward strand.
ATCCTCCAGTCAGTCTGCAGCCAGGTGGCATACCCTCCTCACCACGACCCAGGCGTTCCTTCGGCAGACACTGCACAAGCCATCCCAACGGCTGCTCTGCTGATGGCCAGTTGGAGACACGGTTAGGGATGCGGACACATCTCCATGTACAGCTCAGCCACTCTGCATTCGTGCAAGGACAAAATCCTGGCCACCATGGCAGCACCGCCTGGATCCAGCCGGCTTTAGTAGAGTGAGGACCTCACCCTGCGTTCTGGTGCTGGGGAGAGGCAACGGGCTGGTTGCCCTCAGAAACGATAATCCCCCTGGTTTTTGTTACCTGCCAACGTATCTGCAGTAGCGGCAATCTCAGTGCCAAGGGATGGGCGCTCAACCCCAGGGATCTCCTGAGACAGCCACCACAAGGGCCTTTGCAGGCACTGTCCGTGAGCTGGATGTTGCTCCCTAGTCACCAACTCAACCCAAACATTTCTTAAAGGTCAATCTACTATCAAGCCTTTGCTTTTCAGTTAATAAAACCAGAGCACGGTGACTGCGAAACAAAGGGAGCCCCACGTTACCAAGAAGCTGTAGGCAGCCCATGTGTGATCACAGCTTTTATCTGCGCAAGCATCTGAACTCACTAACCCTCTCCTGCTGGTACACTGGTACTGCTACTGCTCACTGGGAGGGCTGCCTCTAACACAGGCCTGCCTGCCTGCCCTCTTTGGGTTGATGTGTATATATTTTTATGGGATCAGATGCATATGTAGAGTTTTTTATAAGAATAGCCTCCAGGGAGATGGAAGCCCTGCGCATCCATCTCAGCCTATAATCTCGGACAGTGCCATTATCTGATTAGAAAAGTGCTTTTCAGATAACTCATTTACTAAATGCTTTTCAACAGCTGTTAAACTATTAGGTTATTCAATGCCTATTTATGAGACAGAGGATTATATATGGTAGCTTGGTGCAGACACTGCCAAATGGGGTGGGGAGGATAGAAGGCAGGTGGAAGGCATTTGGGTTGTGCTAGTACAGAAGATACGCATTAGCTTGCTTTCAGAAGGAAAGGGGAAATTCTTAAAAGGCACAATTAATTTTCCATCATAACACCTAATTTAATCCTACAATGGTGAAAAGGACAAATCAAGTCCCATGGTATGCCTGCTTGGGCTGCTCTGCCGTGGTTCCCACGGTGCAGCACCCAGCTCCACCGCTGCCTTGAGCTGGAGGCTGAACTGTGCCCAACGCCCAGGCTGCCACGCCTTTCTATGCCATTTCTGTCGGATGTGTTAAAATTCCCTGGGGTGAGGTCTTTTTTGACGATGGGGCACAACATTACACCGCCAGCACTGACATTACTCCTGCTCTCCTGACAAGGGGAAGAGAACAGGGAAGCAGGAGGGGACCCTGAGGCAGGGGTCCTGTAAGGCAGCAGTGTAGGCGCAGTCCTGCGGGAAGCTCTGACGTGGTCTTTGTCTTCAGAGATGGATGCAGTGCCTCCCACAGCCAGCAAAATACATCCTCACCCACGCATCTCACCTCTAGCAGCTACCATCACCACATCCCCTTTAGGCTCAATCACTGGGCTAGATTAATTATGGTGATCAGCCACTCGAGCAGAACAAAAATAAGCATCTCTTGTAATCCAGCCCATGTAACTTTAGACCCCATTCTCCCTCACACAAGTTTTACCTTTTGGCTTTTAAGCTAATTGGCAGATCCTAAAGCCCCGTGCTTGCTAATGTACACATGTGAAATCACTGAGAAATAAGGGAGGGAGAGGGCTTCGGTGACTGGAACTACAGGCTGGGTTCTGTTGTCTGAAAGGGAACATCTGAAAAGGGAGGTACCGCCAAAAGACAACTTCATGCACTGGGAGGTAACTATTGCGGGTGACCCTTGTTCCTGCAACGGAGCCTGCAGGTCGGGCTACCATACAGTGCTTGTCCACCCCTGCCTGTCGCAGGGACATCACACCTGCGAAAGGAAAGGTGATACTCCTCTTGGCCCTTCCAGATGAAGACAGAGCACCGCACAGCGAGGCAGAGTTTTGCCTCCAAAGATCAAGACCAGGTTGGATGAAGCTGGCTAGGCTCTGGCCAGTGGCTGAAATAGGATGTCACCTGGACAAAGCTCTAGTGGAGACCAAGCTACCAGGAGCAGAAGCACCTGAAGGCATAAAACGCTGGAGAGCACAATGTGCATCTCCTGTGCTCCGCCGCAGACCACAAGTGGCTGCTAGAAGGGAGCGGAGAGGCTGATGCGCCCAGAAATTATGGATTTTGTCATCCTCTTAAACGGAAACAGGACTCTGACAAAATCTCGCCTGCTTTTTCTTACTCTGTTAAATGTCAAAAGTAATGATGAGCCACCCAGCTGCTACAATAGAATAAACTCTAACAGCTCATTGTGGAAAAATAAGCAACAATGATTCATATTTTCACCTAAAATTAAAAAAAAAAAAATCCCCTGGGGCCAACCTTTCCTCTGTCCCTCCTGTTGACCTGCCCTGATCGGCAGCCTGGCTGCACCCTGGGCTGGATGGAAACATTTCCAGCAGGTCTGAGCTTTCAGGCTGGGTCGTGCCTGGGCATAACGTGCTCCTCCTGACTTCCATGCCCCTTCCTCCAGCTCCCCAGGCTGGCAGCAAGGCGCCACCAAGAATTTGGCACCACTTCCCCAACTGCCCCCAAATTACCCCCATTTTGCAGACATGGCTAGGTTAATAATTTTGCTGGCCTCGAGCATGAAAATGAAACAAATACGCAAGAGGTGAGAGGTGTCAGGGGATGATCAGAAAAAGCCATGCTCTGTGTCACATTAGAGTGGCAATGCTTTGCATCCTCATTTTATTTTTTTCGGCTAAGGCGGAGGATGTCGCCTTTTAACTTAGAAAGTGAGCTGTGGGCGGAAGAGTCGAGGTGAAACAGAGGCATGGGTGCTCAGTGCAATCACTAGAAAACTGATGATTGTACTCATCTGTAGGGCGGGCGGGAGATAATTTTAGAGCAGGGGCAGGAAGCTAGGAGGTTGCTGACAGCGATGCATGGTGAGCACAGCTCACCTTTTTCAGAAGCACACCGAGAACTTGCCTCCCCTCCACACTGCTGGGCTGTGAACAACAGCACTGAGGCACAGCTAGTCATGGAACCACAGAGAGGTTTGGTTGGAAGGGACCTTAGAGACGATCCAGTGCCACCCCCTGCCATGGGCAGGGACACCTCCCACTAGCCCAGGTTGCTCAAAGCCTCATCCAGCCTGGCCTTGAACCCCTCCAGGGATGGGGCATCCACAGCTGCTCTGGGCACCCTGGACCACTGTTCCAGTCACCACAGGCAGGCTCTCAGCCCAGCTCTATCCCTGCCAAGCCTCTTGCCTATGTGGCCGGGTTTTCAGAGAATCTCAGCACCCTGGGGGCTTGTGCAGGCGACAGCAGGGAGGCGAAGAACCTGCAGGAAGGCTGGCTCTGCGAGGGTAGGCTGCGCACTTGGAAATCTGGCCCTAGGAGTGGAGAAATGGATCTCCAAATAAAAGTTGTCCAGCATATCAACACTATTTGAATAAATACTAGAAGTAGTGAAATGATATTTTAATAATGTTTTGACAATTGAGAAGCCTGACAGAAACAGAAACCGAAAATACTTCATCATCAACTCTTCACAAAAGTGTTATTTTTCATTCCAGTAAAAGAAACACATCAACTTTCCTTTTTCCACCTTATTATTTCCTAGACAAACTTGCCTGTCTTTGCTTAGTCAAATATCACTACTTGTCTAAATAAAAGCCAAAATAAACCTCTTCTATGTTCACCACTCTTGATATAGTCACTAGACAACAGAAATCACAGAGAGCACTCCTATCTGCGAAAAATAAGTTCAACACATTTCCTCTATTTTGATGTACCTACTTAAAAGAAATTTGAATAAACAGATATCTAATCCCCATCATTCAGTGTGTTGCTTAAAGTCTTCTGAGCTGGAGATCTCCTTCAGCCTTCTTAGCAGATGAAAGCACAGGATTTGGAACCACAGCACACGTCTGATTGCTTGTGCGCTTCTTCAGCCTCTTCAGGTTAGCTTCTACCCCAAATGCTGCTGCCTACACCTAGTGAGCTCAGAAGGCTATTCCTCCTGTTTGAAATGCATATCCAGGCCAATGGCATAATAAATCCATAGAAGCAAAATGATAGGCAGTCATAAACAGAAATGAAAACCAAATGTTTTTCTAGAGGGTAGGGTTCGCAAATGCAGGGTTTCACCGATACTTTTCCAAAATGTTCTGCTGCAGAGCACACCTGCACAGAGCTGCAGCGGTGGAGGGACTTTAAAAGCTGAATATCCAAGCGTCTGCTCATTCTGCTTTGCTCAGACTCCCGGCTGTAGCATCCAGTCCTGTGCCTTCCTCCTCACACTCTGATGGGATGTGGCAATGCAAAACATATTAGTACTTACCGTAGGAGCTGCAGGAATTCACCTGTGCCAGAACAGTATGAAACTGGAACAGTTTCTGTTCCAGGCATGCCTGGGGAGGAGTCTCAAGAGCCTACAGCCTGCAGGCTCCAGGACAAAAATGATAAGCAATTGCTTAACGATGTAGAATATTGAAGCAATACTAAAAATAAATGTCATTACAGTCATTTCTGTACAATATAGGCTAAAACAGGATTCAGGGGTTGCTCAAATTCAGCAGAACAGTAAACCAAAATTTAAATTAAAAGTGGATTATGAGTCCTTAGGTTTACGGTCTGTCCCGAGACAAAGACTTAAGCAAGCCCGTTTTCCAGACCCTGGCTCTCATTTGTGAAGCCTCTACTTTCTGTTTTGTTTTGTTATTTAAGCTTTTAATTTACAGAGCAGTAAGATTTTCATTTTTACAGCATTGTTCTTCTTTCTGAAGCAGGAACTTGTGAACTTGTCTTCACCAAGTAAGTCCCTGCTCTGCAAACACTTGAGCTAACACAGAGGAAAAGAACAATCCCGCCATATCTCTGCAGCACAGGAGAAGCCTTATGGTGGTGAAACCATTAACACTCTGCTGGAGAGGACAGCTTCTGCTGGCTGCAAGTCACAGAGCCGTACTCCATGGAGATGCTATAGGACCATCCACAGGAGGTAGGATGAGTGAGGCCACGTGTCCCTGGATCCACTGGCTGTTTTCCCCTAGGGAATGAGGAGAAACAGGAGCTACAGGAAAAAAAACAACCCTGTTGCTCTGCAGTCGGGATGGGAACCGCACCATGAGCCCACAGCTCTCCCGCTGATTGCACCGTCTGCGCGTGCCGAGGTCCACCCCAGAAGCGTGGCCAGTGGGCTCACACAATATTTAGGCTTTAGTCCATGTGCAGCATTTTGCTTCGGCACAGTCCAGTTGAGCTGTAAAATAATGTGCATCATGCAGCTTTTAGAAGATCCCTCATGCAGAAATACCTGGAAAATTATGGTAGGCACTGAAATGTTAGTGTTTTGTCTAGTCTTAAAGCAGAGAAGGAGAAGAAGCTTACAGGATACCATCTGATTTGTGCAAAATTGCATCTTAAGACTTGATGATCACTCTGACATTTGCTTGTCAAAAACCTACACCCTCTATGTTCATCGGATTTAGGAGAGACAAAGTGTTACCTGGACCAAAACAGTGTTTATCTCCTTCACATTTGTTTACACTTATCACACAGTGATTGTTGCCTCAACTATTTTCTTCTTCATGAGCTAAACTGTGGTTTTCTACAATGTCTTTGCAAAGAATGTAAGATGTCTTTCAAATACCTACATGCACATGTACATATATATTAAGAGAACATGAGCGGAGAACCAAATAAGAATGGGGGGTAGGAATATTTACTATTCATTATCTGCTTCCCTTTCCCCTACTCAGGTGTTAATTTTTTTCTTTCAGGTTTCCCTACACTGGATCAAAAAGATTTCACTGGAATTTAAATCAGTACAGCAGACCAAAGAAGATTCCCAGTGTCTTCAACCATTACCATAATTAAAGATGTGCTTGCAGAATAACGCCTAGGCTGCTTGTCTGCTGCCTGTCGCTAGGTAGCTATTCCCATCACTTCACATCAAACGAAACATCAAATGTTTCACACTCAGAACGGTGGTAGCATAACCCTAGCCCTAACTTTGCAGCAGTGAATACTATTCCCATGGGTTGGAATAAAATGGTAAAAAATGGCCTGTGTGAAGTCTGGAAAGGAAAGACGCTGCTCAACAAGCAGCAGTGAACAACAAGTCTGCATTTTAAATACTTGTGATGGGAATCTGAGTGGCATAGCAACACCTGTTGGCCTCTCCAACAAAGTTCTGTTGCTGAAAAGCGTTGTGCAAGAGAATAACAACTCTCTTTCTTTCTAATTGAAGAGATTAACAATCTTTAAATACACACAGACATACCCACTGGGGATGAGGTTTGCATAAGTAAGCTGTCTCAGTGAAGCACGGCTACGCAGCACATACGCAATCAACAGCCCATTGCCCATGTCAGGTTTCCCGTGCTTTTATTCTAAATGAAAGTCCTGATAAAAGTCTGGAGTGCATGCAAGCCAACTGGGTGAAATTCTAAATGTATGTGTTACGGGATTTCACCTGCAAAAAGCTGGCAGGACTCTTCAAGTCATGTGACATGGCTCAAGTATTGCTTTGCGGGAATTTCCCTCGGAAGGACTATTTTCACTTGGAAAGTCTACAAAAAAGCATGTACCTCATCATTTTTCTAATTCCCCTTCCTTACAAAACAACAACAAAACAACCACCCCTTCTTCCTACTTTCCCCCAAAAAGTGTACTCAGAAAAGAGAGCCATTTCGTATTCAAAAAAACAAATCTAAACCTAATTGCTGTTAAAATCTTCATACAAGCCTGCTTGGAATTCAGTTAGCATGAGTACTTTTTTGTCACTTCACAGCCACCAATATAAGCTTCCAAAATAAACTGGCACACATCTTTCTGAACACTTCCTAAACATGAAGCATTTTGTACGCAGTACTCGGATCTCCACCCACACTGTGCTTTTCATTGCTCCCCAGGATCACCATTTTCACATGGCACAAGACAGAGTGGTTGCAGGATAACTGGATCCCCACACCACCTCCAGCTCAGAGCCCAGCACGCGTACAATGCTGTGGCGTGAATTCCAATGCAATCATAGAATCACAGAATCATTAAGGTTGGAAAAGACCTCAAGGATCATCAAGTCCAACCATCAACCCAACACCACCCAACCCACTAACCCATGTCCCGAAGCACCACATCCACACGTTTCTTGAACCCCTCCAGGGATGGTGACTCCACCACTTCCCTGGGCAGCCTGTTCCAATGCCTCATCACTCTTGCAGTGAAGAAATTTTTTCTAATATCCAGCCTAAACCTCCCCTGGTGCAACTTGAGGCTGTTTCCTCTTGTCCCATCACTTGTTACTTTAGAGCAGAGCCCAGCACCCACCTCACTGCACCCTCCTTTCATGCAACTGTAGAGAGTGATGAGGTCTCCTCTCAGCCTCCTCTTCTCTAAACTAAACACCCCCAGCTCCCTCAGCCGCTCCTCGTCAGACCTGTGCTCCAGACCCTTCCCCAGCTTCGTTGCCCTTCTCTGGACCACAATGTACCCTCTGGGGCCACAAAGTCACACCAAGGGTTGACAGCAGCTTAGCAGAGAGCTCAGCACACTCACAACTTGTGGCTACACTTGTGAGTGTGTGCTGGGGCTCTTCAGCTCACAAAAGCAGAAAAAGTCCTTTTTCCAACAGGTCCCTGCCATCAATACAAAAGAAAATCATCTGCAGAGAAGGAAGGTCTCTTGCACGAGCAGCAGAGAGAAAGGCAGCCCTCATGGTTTGACTCTCACCCTCATTTCATAGCACCAGGTGTACCTCCAAATTACTCAGGTTAGTAAAGAACTATTAGAGCCACGTATCCTTGTAAGTAGTCCACATAATCTCTAATTTTTACTAGCAGAGATAAGGAATATATTTTGTTACCATTAGCAGGAAGATAGGTGAAAAGCTGGTACTGGCTTCTCTTTCTCTTTCCATTGCAGACGTAGAAGTTGACCTGAACAGGGCTGGTAATTCTCTGATTGCGGAAAGGTGGTATCTCAACCACCAACGAGTTCTGCAAAAGCAACAAATCAGAAAGTCAAGGCATGACTCACATGTTAACCCTGAGAAGGAGGCTCACAAGGAGGAGGAATACACTCTCTGCAGGGGAACTACTGGGCTTCATGGGCAGGGATGGCCTCCTGCCACCCCCAGGGTCCTCCATGCCAGGGACTCCAGAAGTAGCGAAATGAGACTTTAGCATGGCTCAGGTCTTTATAGAATCACTAACCTGCACCTCTTCCCTTTGGACAGCAAATACGGTACTGCATATGGAGCCGGCAGTGCGTGTTTGCTGCCCGCAAAGCCAACTGTGTTTTGGCTGCATTAACAAAGAGGTGGCCAGCAGGGAGAGGGAGGGGATTGTCCCCCTCTACTCGGCTCTTGTGAGGCCCCATCTGGAGTGCTGTGTCCAGGCCTGGGGCCCCCAGCACAGGAAGGACGTGGAGCTCTTGGAGCAGGTGCAGAGGAAGGCCACAGAGATGATCAGAGGGCTGGAGCACCTCTCCTATGAGGAAAGGTTGAGGGAACTGGGCTTGTTCAGCTTGGGGAAGAGAAGGCTCCGGGGAGACCTTATTGCGGCCTTCCAGTACTTGAAGGGAGCCTGTAAACAGGAGGGGGAGCGACTGTTTATGAGGGTGGGTAGTGATAGGACAAGGGGGAATGGCTTTAAATTAAGACAGGGGAGGTTTAGGTTAGAGATTAGGAGAAAGTTTTTCACCCAAAGGGTGGTGGCACACTGGAACAGGTTGCCCAGGGAGGTCGTGGATGCCCCATCCCTGGAGGCATTCAAGGCCAGGCTGGATGTGGCTCTGAGCAGCCTGGTCTAGTGGTTGGCAGCCCTGCATATGGCGGGGGGGTTGAAACTAGATGATCACTATGGTCCTTTTCAACCCAGGCCATTCTATGATTCTATGATTCTATGGTTCTATGATTCTAAGGCTCTACCTCTCCTGCCTCTGACAAGAATCTGGGACCATAATCAAATTGTGGTCTCGAACTCAGCAGGAGAAAGCATAACCACTTGGCTGGCAGGTCATCCCCAGTCTACCTCACCCTTACACAACTTCCTTTGAAAGGGGAATTAGGGCAGGCATATGATTATTCAAATATCTCTACTTTCCACTGTGAAATGTTTTTTCATATAACAACTCGGGAAGTTTTAAGCATGCTAGTTTCTGTGGATGGGAGATCCTGCAAGAACATCTAGTCCTACAGGAGGAAGGGATGGAGAGAGTGTAGATGATCTTCCACTGTCAGGAACCAAATGCTCCAGCATGGGGCTAAGGAACAACTCAGCTGCTTACACTGATGTTACACTGATGTTACAGCTGCAACACCAGCTTTCACAAACCTGCTATGACCTCCCTCGGCACTTTTTGAAAGAATAAAAGGGCATGCTCGTCTTAGCATCTGGACTGCATTCAGCTGAGGTCTTTAAATTGTTTGCCCACACGTCTGCAGCAGGTTCGCAGCTAACAAACTGTTACACATTCCTGCAGAGGTGGAACAGTGGCCGTATTTGCCACTTACAGCCATGGCTGAGGGAGCCACGCTTCTCCAACCGTAGGGCTGATCTCCTGTGAGGGGAGTCACATTTCTTCTGACGACTGTAGACAAAAGCCAAGGAAAATGATCAGAAATAGCCTCGTGAGCAGAGGGAAGAACTGACCCAGCAAGACAGAAGATGAGAAGACAGGGCTGGCCCATCCTGGACAATAAAAAAATATTTTCCAAATGGTGTCTCCTACTTTTGGGATAGCTTCCAACAAAGGCTTTTTACCCCATGCTCCCATTAAAGAAAGATTTCCAGGCGGGGAGGCCTAAGTACTTGTTCTGTTTCAGTGGGGAGACACAGTGCCAAAGCCTTGGAAATCCCTCTTTAGTAACAGTGCTGGAGAAGGCAATATATATTTTTCATTTTGATGTTAAAATATTTAAGGCAGACTTACTGGCTTGCACATTTCTTTGTCGGTTTTGGCTTCCATTTCCCACACATGGTGACCATCTAAAAGACAAAAGAAAAAGATATCCAGTTCCGTCCTTTTTTCCTATCCCAAGCATACAAAATAATGACTTCTGCAAAAAAAACTCTCTTTGAAGGGGCACTGCATATGTGAAAACCAGCTCCCAAAATGCACTGGCAAGCGCTGCCCAAGGAGCAGGCTATCGGGGTAGCCCGCGCCAGGAGTCCACTGAGCTTTTTTGAAGGGGGAGCCGCAATCGGAGTACAGGGTACTGCAACGGGGGAAAGCCACCCAGAGTTTATTCTGCTGCTAGTGTGGACAAGATATGCAACCGTTCTATTCCTTCATTTCCCAACTTTCAGACAAAAACACTGCTACCTATGAGGCCTCTTGATCACTACCTCCTCAGCCATGCAGTATTTCATTTTAATATACTCCTAGCCTGGCTCGTCATCATTCTGCTTCTTGGACCAAAAGGCAAGGCCACAGGCTGGGGAACGCAGCTTTTGACTCCATTCTAAAGTTGGTTTAGCTCAGCTACAGCAGACCCACCCACAGTTTTCTGGAGCTGCTTCTAGAGGTCCTTCTAACTCGTCATATCTCCGTTTTCAAGCAAACATAGATTTAAGCTACAGCTATCACTTTTTCTGAGGGCTGTCTTTTGGAATAAATCGGCTTTGCCTGGTCATTTTTCCTGTGCCTCACTGATACAGAAGTCACCGGTCAATAACAGGTCCTTTTTCCTTCCTTGCAGTTTCAAAACTCAACAGCAAGGAAACTAGAAAAAATAACACAAAGCCTAGGCTTTCCAGTCTGCAGGCCTAGGAAAACACACACGTGTACGAAAGGCCACAAGCAGGCCGCTGTCTGAGTTGGGCAGCGGGGACACTCGCAGCTTCATGAGTCCCACCATTGTCAGATGCTGCCGGAATGAAAGGGAAAGTGAGACTTTATGTCATCCCTTTTGTATATTTACTGCAGCATCGGGACACGCAAATGCAAATATTGGCTATTTTGAACTTCATCGCAGAGACGCGGGCCTGCCTTAGGAAAACAGCTCTCGGCAAGGTGAAAGAGTGAATGCGCTGCTTCTTCTCTCTTTGCTTTCACGGCCAGGATGGAGGTGACACATTTAGAACTGCCTGATTTATTACAAATATCTGTAAATAATATTTTTGTGTACAGCTGTCCTGCTGTGAAAGGAATGCTGCTGAGGCACTAGCCCTGGCGATTGTTTTAATGTCCAAACCCCTTTTCCTTTTCATGTATGGAAAGAAGTGTAACGTGAACACTGCAGCACAAACAGCGCCGTGGATTTGGCAGGTCCTTCTGTAGGAAACAATTTACACATCTACCCTTAGTTTCTTCCTACACTTTAAATTGTGACGCTGGAAGAGGAATCCCTTCAGTGGGTACTGCCACGTTTGGCTGCGCAGAGAGGAGCAGCCAGACCCTGCCGAGTCTCCTTAACGATACCTTCTGAGCGCGCCAGGATAGAAGCAGACTTCTCGGGAGGACTGGCAATCACTCCGCAATTTATCCAACAGATGCTTCCCTACCTCCCCCCCCCCGAGCTGTCAGGAGAAAAAACCCGGCCGAAATTCAGCAAGCCAGGACACATCCCTTGTCTGGGAGCAGCCCCCTCCCTGGAGAGCCCCTCTCTTCCCCCTCCTCCCAACTAATTCAATCAGTTGTAAAAGTAACACAACACTGACGCTATCACACGTTTTGCAAAGTCTAGGAACTTCTGCTTTCTAAGGGGTTTGTTGGAGGGGTTTTTTTTTAAAAAATCTACAGACGTCCAGACTAGTAGTTAACATGTGTTCAATTTGCCTTTGTAAATGGATTACCAGAAGTTCAGGTTTTTTTGCTATATTTAATTTCTGCTTTGCAAGATGAATGATCTGATTCAGGTTTCTGGTTTTTATTTCCTGCCGATACTTCAGTAAAATTCAAAACGACTCCATCTCTAGCTAATCTCTCAATTACTTCACGCAGCACTGCCTTTATGCACTTTTGAAATTTTTATGATGACAAAGAGAGTTTGTTCAGAAATATTTTAAATGCTGTAATCTAAACGATTAGGAAAATAAAAATCCAGAGCCGTGGCTCATCTTTGGAAGCTAATAAGAACAATATGGGTTTCACTCCAAGAAATTCCCTTGAGACTGTCCAGACCATCACAGCTCAGCGACTGACGGGAAGGGGAAGAGAAGGAAGAAGTAGGGAATAGACAACTCATTAACAGCTTGTGACATTTCATTTAACAAAAACACAGGGAGGAAAAGTTGTTATGAAGCAGAGACAAAAAAAAAAAAAAAAAAAAAAAAAAAAAAAAAAAAAAAAAAAAAAGACAATTCCTCATATTACGTCTGGTGAACCAAGAGGGAAATCTCAACGCCCACGGACTGGGACCAGCTCCAGGAGGGAAACCTTAGACCACTACGTCAACCTCTTACAGTAAACATGTTTTGCAGGTTTTAGAAAGTTCAGCTGAAATTAAAAAAAAAAAAAAAAAGAAAAAACCCAGTTTGTGGGAGCCTGAAGCATCAAGACAATCTGCCTGCACCAGAGAAAACAGTTTTGCACCCCGCCAGTGCCCATGCTCTGGGGATCCTGGCAAGCAGGCGGGATGCTGCCTCCCGTCAGCGTGTGCTGGAGGATCCAGGGCTGCTCGACCACAAAAGTTTCCATTGTATGGCTGCCACATCTGCAGCAGCCCGCCTGGGCCGGGGCCGAGGCAACTCCCTCCTGGCCGCCCGCCAACCAAAGTACACCAGAGCAATTTATACCTTTCCAAAATGCGAATAATTCAAATTACAGACATAACACAAAGCTGAAGCAGACACATTTCAGGCATTCCCGTTAAAGTTTACTCTCTGGAATTACCGTACCCAAATGGGCAGTTGTTATATGGGGGGGGCAAGGGGGGGACACGGAGGCAGGAAAGGAAGAGAGGAGGCAGGGAGGAAGAGGGAGAAGGGAGAAAATGGCTTTTCCAAAGGTTTAATTTCATTCCCTTTCATTTCACTATTTACTTTTACCAAGTAATAAGAAGCGTCTTCTCTAAACCAAACGCCTGGCTTTAGTCTGGCGTTTTTAAGATTTACAGTGTGATATTTTGAACAGAAAGACATCTCTCTATACACCTAAAAAGTTGTGGCAAGGTATTATACTGCGTTCGTTTTATTTCGTGGTTCTTTTTACAAAAGGGAAACAAAACCAAAACATCCCCGCACAGAACCACAGGGCAAAAGCCCAGCAGAGTCCCCAGCAGAGAGCCCCGCTGCCCCAGTGCCACCAGCAGCGGCTGACCCCACCCAGCCAGGGCTTCACCTGGGGACCCCTGCCAAGGGCTGGAAAAAGGACCTCTGGACACCTCCTCCTCCCAAGAGCCAGCGCAGGAGTACAGCAGTGCTGGGGGAGCAAGAAGCCCCCCATTTCGCAGGGGCTCTCGGACTGCGCCCAGGCTTGGCGCTGCGCTGACAGGTGGCCATCGGCGCTGCCACCAGCTGAAGACGCCGGGTTTGTCAGGAAGCCTGACATTTACAGACCAACCGCTGTTATTTATAGCCATCCCTGCTTCGGGTGCACTTCACTACCGGCTGCTTCAGCCTTTTTTTTTTTTTTTCCCCCCAGCACTGTGACACTGGGATCACCTGGGATGGCTAATGAGGAAAATACCACCAACCTACCACGTTCCGTGGGGTGGATTTTCAGCGTTGCAAAGCATAAACACCCCACTTCAACACGAAGCGGCTGAAGGGTGAATGGGCCTTTGTAGTTTGCTCTTATCAGCCGCTGACTCCAGCCTTAAAGGAAACTGCGCACAAGTCCAGAAGTAAAAATACTCTAATTCATCAGGGAATTCCCTGCAGTATGAGTCACTGAACGGCTTCCCCACCACACCCAGCTAGAAGATTTCCACATAAAAAGGCACTGTAGGAGCCTGTCTTAACACAGGAGAAGCAGCGCTGAAAAGCTGTTGTGCAAATCTAGCGGCATCAGTTATTCGCACATGAAGCCCAGCAGATCACGACATATGGATTTTTTTCATTGGAGAGAAACACAAATTGCTGTAAAGACTTTGCAAAGAACCTTTTCTACTGTCTTCCCCTCCTCACTGTCCATCAGGACAAATCCCCCAGGGTTTCCAGGGCTGGGTCTGTCTTCAGACCCCAGGGAACTGCAAGCTCCCAACAGTCAAACCACCAGCGTAACTTTCATTACAGACTGGTGGCAGAAAGGGGAGAGAATATCCTGTATGAAAAAAAACCCCAAGCCTGGAAATTCAGGAGGGTATAACATCTGGCAACCACTTAATGCTTGCCTCTATGAAATGGGCATAATGGGACCGCTCAGATATATTTAAGTGATTTCGCTTTACTACAGGAGGTTAAAACAGTCTATATTCTTTAGTAGTCCTGTGCTCACTTGAGATACAAGAAGAATAGACATAATCTAGGATTTCACTGCCTGTACACAGTGCTCATTTTATACTCTTCCAGGCTGCGGCTCAACAGAGTTTGACTGCACTGGCTGACTGTAAATCTGTATTTATATTCATATATTGCAAGTAACTAGCTCTGCTCTCCCAAAGGAACCCACTGCTTGATTAATGTGTTGTGAGATTACCCGAAACAATAATGCCTGTATTACATCCCGGATTACTGTAACATGTCCACAACAGGCAGGGCACAGATGCAATGCAGAACGATTATCCAGCATAATTTTGAGATGCTCTACAAAGGCTGTTCACCTTCCTATTTGGCCCTGTTAATGCATATTCAAATCCCTTAGGAGTGAAGGATATTCCAGTTTTCAATTTGCACCCCAACCCTTTTTCCCTGGGAAATACAGTCACAGCACTGAGACGACCTGTGAACAAGTCCGGAAGGAAAGGATGAGTTTCCAGCCAGAGAAGAGAATGAAGACTTAGGCAAAGTCTCATCACTCAGACTGAAGAGTCACCCAGTTTTGTGCAGAGATGCTATCAGCTCCCAGGCGCAGGGCAGGCTGGGCTGGGTCTGCGCCTCGGCTGGCAATGGGAGAGGCAAAGAGGTGGCTCCATCGCTTGGAGGAGAGCACTCCCCGTTCCAGTCCTGGGCACACCCCACTGGTGCTGTCTCACCTGCTGGCAGATATGCATGGGTGTACCAGTGCTGGAAGAAGCAGCAGCCTTTGGGATCTGGGAACGCCACAAGGAGCTGGGGCACTTTTCTAGGTAGGTCTTGCAGACCTCTTGCTGTGAACAACACTTCCCCAGATGGACACCAAGAAGCCCAATAAGCTGTAGGTGGGCATCTATGCCCGTGTTTACGCACCAGCGTACCTTTTAAAGACAAGGATGAACCAACACCAGCCAAGCAGTTTGCCATGGGATGTACAGGGAAGACAGGCCACAAAGAGAGCAAGAAAACATTCAGAAGTGCAGAGGGAGCAGAGAATAAATATCTGCAACATAAGCGGTCACCTTTCTTTCGATGGCACTTCAGCCTCCGGAGACCTGCAGTCATTTAGGGAGATGCCTCCCAGCCGTGCCTGTGCCCAGAGCCGCCTGCAGAGCATCTCCTCCTCCTGCCACCACTCCTGCAGGTGCCATGGCCCGCCTGCTGCCTGCCACCTCGTCCCCGTCTGCCCCTTCAGCAACAGTCATCTCTCCCCTTTGCTTCTTCCACTGCTTTTGCTATGAGATCCAGCTGTTCACCTCTACCGTTCTCACATCCTACTGTCCTGCTACAGAGGCTTCTCCCATAGCTTTGCCCCCCGACCCTGGCATGTCTTCTGGCATGCAGTGGTCCGTGCACAGCAGGGTTCATGCTATTTGTACTTCCATACCAAAGCTGCCATGTTTGTGTCTCCTCATAAGCATTTTTGCAGTATATGGATTTTGTCCGCTCCTTCAGCTATACATTTTTGCAGTATTGAGCTGAATATTAGGTAGGCTTAGGTGCATCTGCCATGCATATGATCCTCTCAAGTTACTTTTTCTCTCTTTCTTTACCTTAAATTTAAAAAGCCATGCAGCAAGCAGGTGATAAAAATCCAGTACAAATCGTATCTTGCAGTACTTTGGCATCTCTGCCAGACATGCCTGTCCTCTCTGGTTGCTCAGCTGGGCAAACCAAAAACTGAGGGACTCACTTTGCCTAAATGGTGAGCTTTTTTAGCTGCTTTTACCACAGTATGTCTAACAGACTTAATTATTCTAAGTTCAAGTGCTTGCAAATGAACTGTAATTTTAGTCCAGGTAATTAAAAGGAGGCACTGTGCTGACAACTGACTGATTGGGGTTCATTTTGAGCCAAAACCACTGGAATTACTTGCCAGCTCCTATTTTCAGCAGAATGGAAGCTGGTTATGCAATTTGTCCTCTCTGGAACGTCCCCCTATTCAAATTAGCATTGGTCTGAGGGTTTTATTTAATAACTCTCAGTAATTCCAGGTCTTCACTTAACTTTCAAGTAAAACTGCAGCTTGACATCCCTGCAAAATCTCTCTAGAGTGGACAGATCAAACCAAGCACACCCAGCAGAGCTACCCACCAGCAGTCATGACAATACTTCACTCTGTCTTTGGTTACATTCGTGTCATCTCCTCATCTTCAGAATTTTCCTTTCCTCTGGGAACCCCCAGTAGGCTGAACCAGGGACTTTGCAGCTGAAACTGAGTAAAATATTCCTGGTCCATCTTCTTCAGTCCAATCTGTCTCTTATTTTCACAGAGACTATTGGAGTAACAAACCTCATAGCCAGTTTAAACCAAATTCCAAATTTTCCTTCCATGAACAATCCTTTTCCTCTGCTGTTTCTGTGCTTGATGCCAACACCACCACATGTACTATTGCTACTCCTACTTCTTTCTCATCTTAAGATGTAGGTTTGATCCAAATGCTTTCAGTTCTTCCTTCTTGATTATTTTTTAAGATACAAACTCTTCATTTTATCTATCTGGCCACAACTTCTCATCTTCCAGAGTTATCCCATTATGGTAAAACCTCATGAATTTTAGCAGAGCCTAAACAGTAAGCTTTTGAATGGCATTTTTAATTTTTTTCCATCTCAGGTCCCTTGTTTCTCTTGTCCAAGAAGGCCAGCCTCAACCGTAGAGGTCCCTCCTCCTATCCTCTGATTATCTGCCTTGACATCAGCTTTCCTGCAATGAGGCACACCTTGGAAATGTCTTATCTATTCTTCTCTTAAATGTCATTATACTTTCATCCACATTGCTCTTGAAGGGGTAATCTTACTGCCTCAACAGACCTAAAAGGAATGTGTTTCTCTTCCCTCAGCTCTCCTCACTTTTCCTGTAATGCCCACCCAAGAGACAAACCAACTCTTAATGATGTCGGGGAAATAACAGGAGACAAGGAGTTGTGCTTTTCCAAAAGACGTAGACGATCCTTCCAAAAACTAACTACCTTGGAGGCATCCCCTTGTACTTGTTTACGTGGCAAGGTTTTGGTAGCGGTGGGGCTGTAGGGGTGTCCTCTGTGAGAAGATGCCAGAAGCTTCCCCCATGTTGGACACAGACAGCCCCAGCTGGCTCCAAGATGGGCCTGCCACTGGCCAAAGCTGAGCCCATCAGCAAAGCTGGTGGCACCTCTCTGACAATGTATTGAAAAAGGGGCAAAAAACACTTCACAGCTGCTAGGAGAGAAAGGAGTGAGGATATGTGAGAGAGACAACTCTGCAGACACCAAGAAGGAGGGGGAGGAGGTGCTCCAGGTACCTGAGCAGTGATTGCCCTGCAGCCCATGGAGAAGACCATGATGGAGCAGGTTGTTCCCCTGCAGCCCATGGAGACAACCACAACAGAGCAGATATCCACCTGCAGCCCATGCGGAGCCCATACTCCTGGCAGGAGCTGTGGCCTGTGAAGACAAGCCCACACAGAAGTAGGTTTTCCCGCAGGAATTTCGGCCATGGAGGACACATGCTAGAGGAGTCTGTTCCTGAAGGACTGAACCTTGTGAAGAAGACTCACACTGGAGCAGGTCACAAAGGACTGTCTCCCATGGGAAGGACCCACACCGGAGCAGGGAACCAGCATGGGGAGGAAGGAAGGGCAGAGGGCAGCTGTTATGGACTGACCTCAGCCCCCATTCCCCGTCCCCCTGGGGCACTTGGGGGGGGGATTTGGAAGTTGGGAATGAAGGAGTGAAGCTGAGGTTGGGAGGGGAGGAGGGGGTACAGGTGGTCTTTAGTTTTGCCTTTGTTTCTCACTATCCTACTCCATTTTTAATGAGCAATAAATTATTTTCCCCAAGTGGGGCCTGTTTTGCCTGTGACAGCAACGGGTAAGCAATCTCCCTGTCTTTATCTTGACCCATGAGCTTCTTAATCTTATTTTCTCTGCCCTGTCCTGTTGAGGAGGGGGAGTGAGAGAGCGGCTGGGTGGGTACCTGTCAGCCAGCCACGGTCAACCCACCACACTCCTTTCCTCTACTGTCTTTAGGCAGAGATTGCTTCATTAGACTCTCAGCTTTCTGGTAAGGGCTGTGAAGTCCCGTGTGTTTGGACAGAGGGCCCTACTGGAACAGTAACAGTAAAAACTATCTGAAATCTTGTGCTAGTTAAAAAAGTTCAGAGACAAAGCTTTGACTGCACAGACACAGCTGCTTGAAGCCACTTAGTCTGGCAAAGACATGAAAGAATAAACTTCAAGCATTCAGTCACAGTTTCTATAATAATTAAAAATTTACAGGATTACTCAGACAAGTGACTTTTAACTAGACACCACATGGCTATTCCTTATTTCTCTGTTGTCCACAGTAAGTATCTGTGATTGACTGATCTCATTCTTCACCGTGAGAGCAACACCCTGGATCAGGCTCGTTGCCGCTGATACCATCTCATATGTATGGCTGCCGTCCTGCTCTGTCTTCGCCATTCCCTAGACTAAACAGCCAGGAAAAACTGAAACGTGCTGACATTTCCTACAAGCTACATCACTGCTCCTGCGTGCGCGTGAAAGGGTTCCACCATCAAATGACTCCACCATTTGATGACACTATTTGCCCAAGGATATCTATTTCTGAGCAGGGGCCAGAAACCCCTTCAGCTATCAATACATCTCTAAGAAATAGGTTCAAGTGACCTTCACATGAACTCCATGCTCCCAACTCATATGCCTTTGAAGATTCCAGTTTATCTAGTTTCCAGAATTTTTAACCTCACTGCACGAGTCAGCGTTCAGCTGCTCACTGCCAACTGGAACGTGTGTCCTGAAGTTGGATAAACAGACAGATAAAGACAAAATTATTAAGTATCTGTCCATCTGATTAGAGGGGGGAAAGGGAGTTTTGCCACTTGCTTACTTATTATATGAGCTACAGTATGATTACCAGTGTGAAACATGACCCCTTTTTGGCCAGTTGCCCCTAAACTGTGACTGCTACTGGCAATGGAAAGAGCAATGGAAAGATCTCTGAGAATGTAAGATCTTTTACTAAATGGAGCTCTGCCAAGTCTCGGGTCACCCGTCTCCCCATCACATCACATCACGTCAAAACAGACTCCAAGCCTTGAGCTCCCAAGTGTAGCTGAGTCAAACCAAAAAGCCCACATGCTTCCCCAACTCATCCCTTCCATCCACATGCCACTCAAATGTTTTGTCAACATATAATTTTCCAGAACTTTTTATAAGTTCTTCTGAAACTAAAATACCGCACTTGAGTTACTTGCCATACAACAAGGTAACTTTTGCTTACGTATCTCAGGGGAAACAAAACTGAATTTCTCAGACTGACATTTTTACCTGAAAGCAGCAACTGATTGATTCTAATCTTTGCCAGAGACAGTGAAATTTGAGAGGAACAAAAAACTTGTGAAATGCTTGAGTGGACACTTAAATTAATCTAGCTTCCTTCTTTTCCAAATCACATTTACGCTGTGCTAACAATCAACTGACCAAGGCTGACCACCCATCTAATGGGAGGAAGTTTTCCCATCTGAAATACTTAAAGAAAAGCATGATTTCCGTTGCCATATTCACCAGAAAATCTGGTGATTTCACTCAGCTATCTTTCATCTGCTCTAATACAACTATTCCCATGCCACAGCAGCACCTTCATGTTCTAAGAGCAAAACCTCTCCCATCAGGGAAGAGGAACAGTTTAGACAGAAAAATCCATTTAACAAAATAAAAACAACAGCAGAACGAACAGTTTGAAGCAACAGCTAAATCTGAAAAAAAAATCTTCAACTGTTTGAAAAAATTAAAAAAAAATAAAAATCCCTGGAGGAAATGTTGCATAGGTTCTGTTTATTTCTCTGTCTTTCAGGAACTAGAGTTTCAAAGGCCTTGGGCACAAGAGCTGAGGATACTTAGCTTACAGAGTGTGTAGGCACTGGGATCACTGTTGACTTGAAGGCTGAGTAATTAACAACACATTCAAAACCATCGAAATACGTTGGCCTGGAGTTACTCAGAGATAGGGTGTTACAAACTGTGAACTCTATTAACGTCCATCAGTGAGAGAGGGATGGCGCATTTGTCAGAAGGAAGCCCAAAAGCAGCCTTCTGACCAAGTCAAAATGGCCCTCAACATTAACAGTCCAAATTCAGAATTTCAAAGTCAGTGTTATTTGAGAAACTAATCCTGTAGTGAAGTTGGGTGTTACATTTCTGCCTTTTCGCTCTTTAAAACTCTGGCCTTGAGCTCTGGCCACTAAGCACAAAAGCAAAGAAATGGGTTTGGAGCTCTCACTTAACTAGTGAAAACTCAGCTGAACGATAATTAATAATAATGCACCAAACATCCATTTCTTCCCATAGATCACAACTTGCTAATAATGAAGATTTCAGTCAGTTTAACCTGATCTCTTAGGTATGTCTCGACTTGGCCAAATCCGTGAAGTCCAGAAATACTTGAGCTAGTCCAGTGCCAAAACCATTCTAGCTACAGGACTAAGGAGGAATTTTTGAGCAAGGAACAATTTTTTGGGATAGATTAACTTTTTCATATCTTAGTGCGAGACTCTTTCTAAATCATAAAACATCTTGGGCAATTCTACAACGTCCTGGAGTGTGCCAGGAAGACATACCCCTAACTTCCCTGTGCTTTGGTGCTTGGGATATTGGCTTTGTATCTCATCAGTGAGCTTTGACTCATCAGTTACAGGAAACATCTTGTGAACTGAGTGAAAAGAAGATTTTTCCACCGTGATCAAGTTTTATAGATCACTAATCATAATCTGATATCCTAGCAGCCAGCAGCCTGGTCATTTCTGCTGGGCTTTTGTATTGCCTTGTGTTCAGTAACTCATATTATCTTCAAAAAACTAGTTTTGAAAACAAACACACAGTGCTTGCAGTTGTTGTTACCAAAAAAAAAAGGCAGCTGACAGCTATGTAGCCCGTAAAACACATTCTTCAAACACCTCTGCATTTCTGCATTTTCTGCACTTCCCTCAAGACTTTTGTTGCCTGGTACATTTGTAACGTAGAAATGAAATAATAAGTTTTCAAAAGATAAGTAAATAAACCAGTGCCTTTTGTTATCATTCCAGATCCCGACCTGTGCTCTTGACGATGGGTGTGTTAGACAGGAAACATTTTTTCCCCTCTAGCCCAACACCTCCTCCCACAGCTAACAACCATCAACTTGATTTCATCCCCTTTTGTAACTAAAACGCACAGCTTGCCTCCACAGCGAATACTGGCGTACAGATATCAAGGGCCCTTACCAGTAAGAAGCTGCAGACTTTGTTATTTTAGAAAGTATTAATTCTGATGAAAACCAGATTGGTATTGGACGTCCTAAACCTAGCACCCAACAACCATGGCAGGCAGGCTTACAAGACCCTTTTGAAACTCAGGAAGAGAAAAGCACGATTACAAAGAGAGACAGAAAGTGAAAGAAGACGAGAAAAACAATTATTAGTGTAATTTGTAAGAGGCAATGTCATTGTGGGACTCATCAGTTTAAGGAACTAAAAGTTAACGTCTCAAAGCACATTCAGCATTCATATTTTTATTACCGCTAGGCTTCTTGGGCGGTCATTTTATACCATCATTCATCACTGGAAAATATGGTCTGATGTGCAAGCAATAAAATATTGACCAAAATCCCATAAAATGAGGACTCATTTCAATACGAGGACTTTTTTATAGTACTGTAAAAGGCTTGAGCAAATTTTAGTCCACTTCCGAACAGACTCATCATTTATCCAAAGGGGTGCCTTCTGCCTGACTCTGGACCACACCGTGAGGGGTTCTCCTTCCAGAGGAGGTCCTCACAGCACTCCTCTCATGGTCCTTTCAATGCTCCTTGCCTTCATCCCTCAGCTGCCTCGTTCCTCCCCATGCGACATAGAGTCGCAGGGCTGCAAAGAATATTTTTCTCGGTTTCATACGCTTGTTGGTTAAAAAGGCAGCCAGTAAGGGGTTAAGCTGAAAGCACCAGGCTGCTGCCTGCCCAGCTGAGGGATTGATTTAATCATTCTTCAGGGATTCCCTCTTGTATGAGTCACTGCTCAGACAGACTCCCCACGCAAGGAGGCCAGGATAATGCCATTCCTCCAGAGACTACAACAGCTGAGGGCTAGCACTGAAGACAAGAGAGCCTGGGACTTGTGCTTGGAAAAACATTCAGCGGACCACAATGCACTAGGCAGACTTAAAGAAATTATTCAGACAGAAGAGAAAAAAAAAAAAAAAAGGCAAACAAAAACTGCTCTCAAACTCTCTGCATTAACCAATTAAGTATGCAGACTAGCATGAATTAGATGAGCTCCGGGAGACTGCCTTCTGGCTTGGGGACTGCCCCAGTAACGACTGAAGACATGAGCTCATGTAGTATAATATTTAAATTTTATATAAAAGATACGTTCTCTTTATGAGCGCAGTGATTCCTGTGATCTGTTACCCTGTAACAGCCGTCTTTGGCTGTAACCCACTAGGAACGTGATTAACATTTTGAATTCAAAAACGAAAGTAGTACCAGCAGCAAAACTAATGAATGCCTCCAGCTAATCACAAAAGTTCATAACCAGCTTTCTAAGAGAAAGAGAAACTCTGCTGGTGTTCCCTCTCTTGACCTACTTTCACAGACGTGCAAGAGCTGAAAGGGAAAGAAACACCGCCTGCTGATTTACAAAAGTGAAGGCTGGAAATGCTTGTCCGTTGGACGTTAAATACAGCGACTGCTCACAAATGGAGCCATTTGCCACCAAGCCGAGCACGCACTGCACTTGCTTGTTTCCAGCGCATCGAGCTGCGTGAGCTCGCAGCACACAGCTCACCGCAGGAACCCCAGAAATTGCTCAGCCCACGTCAGCCAGCAGCTTTGCTCTTTGCGTGGCATTCCCAGGGACACAACTGCAGCTCCTGGAGATGCTGAACGCTCTCGACGTCAAAGGCCTGGCCCCTGCGGCGTACCTCCACGAGGCAGTACTGCCCTGAACCCCAGCACACCTACCATGAGACTACTAAAACCAGGCCGGACGGTCTCAGATCAGATCTCTCAATACTGACCTCACGACCTTGATTACTCCTCAATGATGGCAGCTCATCGACTGCCTCCTACAGCATCAGGAGTCCAACTCGATGCCAGGAGGAAGAGCGCAGGGGATCTCCGGTGGTGCTTTCACATCAAGGAGACACTCCTGCACTGGCTGTCCCGGTTTTGACTGGGACAGAGTTAACTTTCTTCATAGGAGCTACCAAGAGGCTGTATTTCCAAAACCAGGACGCTGGTCAATCCGGCCAACCCATGCACCTAAGGAGTTTACCCTGGGAGTTTTTCAGGGTGACAGACAATGCCTTTTGATCATTTTCTTTCTCATCAGCACACCCAGCGTGCCGCTGGACACTCCTTCATCTCTCACAACATTCAAAAAATGTCGCTTATATAAATTATTTTCTATCTATGTGCTGTCTTTGTGCAGCCTCAAATCCCTTTTGCTCGAGGGAGGTATCCGTCTGGTTAAGCAGCACAAGGCTGGCCCTGTTTTGCATTTTTGTAATTTAAGGCTACACAGCACACATCCTGCTTTTGGTGTACTTAACACTCAGTGAGGCGGTGCCCAAATCCAGACTGTGGTACCTGCTGGTGGGCAAGCAGCATCACCAGTGTAATCCTTTGGGATGTGACACTTTAAAATTTGTCCAACTCAATAAAGGAAGAGGAGAGAAAAGAGGTATGAAGGAAAGCACCCTTTAGTGTGCTTCCTTCCCTCCTGTAATGAGGCAGATCAAGGACTTTGCTCCTGAGATGTCACACCTACCCATCCTGTGCAGCAATGGGAGTTTAAACATACAGTCACGTTCTTCCCTCTCTCCATGATACACAAAGAGCAAGAGTTCAAGGGTTTTTTTAATTGCAATACCAATTTTTTTTCCTTTTTTTGTTAACTTTCTTAAGAAACAAAAGGGTGTTCTGCTCATCTCACAGCCTGACTGCAGGCGGTGCGGCGCCTGGGGGTCACAGGAATGGCACTCCTGGCTCTTGCTGAGAAGCCGGGGCATTGCCACTGCCCCATGCGCACTTTCGGTGACTTAAACCTCACCAACCCAGCACTCCACTGCAGAACTTCAGGGAGGTCTTCTGTTCGTCCCCTGAGCCCAAAGACTATGGTGCCTTTGCCTCCAGAGCCCCCCTGCTGACCCCGCCATCCCCTCCCAGGGCCCAGGCTCCTGCGGCACCAGAGGCAGCAGGGAGCGGCGCAGGAGCCTGGTGGACACGGAGGGTTAAACGGGTGCAGTCTCAAAGCCAGCACTGGCAGCCTGAGGAGCCCCAAGAAGGTTTAAAGTTCAAGGGGGGTTTCAGCCAGCAGCTGAGGAATCCGGAGCTTGTGCCAGCGCCACGGAAACCCTTTCCAAAACAAGACTCAAATCTACCCTCAACGATCTCATTTCAGAGCCTGACTTTGACTCACAGCTCCGCTCCCACCGCCTTTTCCCACGGGGGCATTCATGCCTGTTAGGCACCGTCACCCTGCGACCCACCGCTGCTGCAGACACCATCTGTTCCAGCCCCAGCTCCCGTCCCACGCCGCTGGCCCTGCTCAGCCTGGCCAAGGACCCTTCTCCATCCCACCACCGATGCACGCTCCACGAGGGGCGAGTCGGCGGCAGTCCTTCTCCAGCCCTCAAGAAATATCTCTTTCGAATGAACGCGTGTGTGCTGCAAGTCCTCCTCGGCCAGCGGACTGAAAATGCCACCGGTCCCCACTACCACACACATGCACATACACATCCCCAGCAACACCACTCCCCTTTCCACAAATTACAGAAAAGCTTAATGGGACGCACCACCTTGCAGGTTTATGGGGACATGCTACTGGAGGTTTCGAACACCTTTAACAGGTCCTACCCAGTACAGCCATGGTTTGCTACAAAAAACAAATGCCCAACTTCGGCTTTCAACGTGGCTATTGTCTACCTGTAACTACACCTGCCACAGCGTGAAACCTGAGCATTAGGCATGGCTCAGATCACTTTCACAGCTTTGACCAGTGATATGGAAAACACATTACATGCAGAAGAAAATGTCATTACTGTATTTATGCTTTCATCATTTGGCAGAGATTTTAAAACAGGCAGGGGACAAAAAAAGGCAGACCAGAGTCTAGACTGAAAAGACATACCTGGTGCTTTCTCCACAAAGATGACTTTGGAGTCTTGCAGAAAGTTATGGCCAGTCAGTACCATTTTTTTCCCTCCAGTAACAGGAAAGCTGTCAGTACTTTGCTTCTCCACCAGAGGCAGTTCTTGGGCAGATCTCTGAGCTGGAGAGTTATAAGGAAAATTAAAAAAAAAAAAAAAAAAAAAAGCANAACCACAAACACACACACAAAAATAAGCAAATACTGCATTACTAACTTAATGCTTATGCCTTGACCTTAAATAGGGTTATCAAACATAGCAGCACAGACTTAAAAGGCTGACAAAGAACAAGCTGCTTTAAAACTCAGCTTGATCCACACTACATCAAAAAGTATATTTTTAATGAAATTCATTTATTTAAAATAATTTTCTCTTATGTTATCTATCTTGTGTGTTTACATGACAAGACGACCATCCACGTCCAAAATGTGTTTCAGTCACCAAACACTGTACTGTCAACTCTGCAAACTCTCGCAGCCGCAGCAGCCACGGGCCTTGCGATCCAGCGTAAGTGCACAGCTTAGAGAGCGTATTTCCACCAGCACCTGAGCGCCAAAGCACACGTGGATCCATTCAAACAGAAACCGGTGTTTTTGTGGCACGTATTTTATCCCCCCCCAACCGGGACACGGAGCAAGGATGGCTGTGCTTCAAGTGATGACGTGACATTTTATCCAGATTACATGGTTCCTCCTGCTGTCACGTGTACTAAGAGATGCATCAAGTTTTTGGCACCAGCTTATTCCACATTCTGCACTGGAAATAACACCAGCACTTATTTTTTCTCCTGTTTTCCACTTCTTTCAGGAAGCACGTACCACGTTTTTGCTCTTTACACAACCCTCAAAACTGCACTTCACTGGTACAAATCCAAATGGCTTCATATTTAGTGGCTCCCCAAGCTTGGCATGTTTGTACAGAGCAGTTCCACCCTTTCCTACAACTTCTGCCTCTCTTGCAGACTCGGACTACTAAAGTGGCAGCGGTGTTACCCCCGGTGAAAGGACGGAGCACTGTCGCTGGTCACGACATCTGTCACCAATGCCACTGCTTTTGCAAGAGGAATGCAGAGACACTCCTTCCTGAAGCCTCTCTGTTAGCAATCCCTGAAAAAGCACCATGCCTCCAACAGACCAAATGCTGACATGCTCCAGGACCTGCCAGACATGCTGTGTGAGATCCCAGCCTGGCAACAACGCAGGGACAAGCGTGGACATGACCCTCCAGCCTGCATCAGGCTAGGGATGCTCGAGCCTTCCTCCCCACTCCCTCTGCTCCTCACCCCAAAAGCTCACCCCCCACATACCTGCTGGACACTAAGTTACTCCCTACCCTATCAGCATCAGAAAGATTCACTTTGTGGAATCCAACAAAACCTTAAAAAACTGTTTCGGTCCATCCAGCTGACCAAATTAGCCATGGGAGTTAGAGCGGATTCAATTTCCACCACTTGAGCTGGAGTGTTACAGGCACACAAAGCACATAGGTTCTGGTTTGTGTGGGGGAGGCTGACAAGGCTTACAAAGCAAGAACGATACAGATGTCTTTGGAGGGTGCCCCAGCGTATCTGATAAAAAGCAGTTTGTTCAATCAAAGGGACCCCAGTGCGGAAACCTGGTTTCTGGAGGTTTTCTGAAGCCGCAGGCAGCTTGTTAGCACTAGTACGCTGCTAGCTCTGCATCAAAGGGGTTGGGGTTTTGTTTGCTGGTTTTTGCTTTATGATGGAGAGGCAGAGAGTGAAATAGGACATGATGGCTGTTTTCCAAAACTCCTACAGCAGGTACCTGTATGATAGGGAGTAATCAAAAAAAAAAGCCTTGTCACTCCCAGGCCTCCTATTAGCTTAAGTGCACTCTACTTTTATTTGAAGTACATTCTTTCGCACAGAAATCAATGCGCAAAGCTACATATTTTTTTCTAAAACATGGGTATTTTGTCTTCAGTATAAACCATGTGCTTCTGGAAAGCAGATGAAGGTTCACCAACTAGACAGGTAAAGCAAAACCAATGTACAGTGTGTCAGTGGGCAAAGACTCCGTGTGGGTGGTACAATATCCTGGAGGAGAAGGATGTTAGCTGCTACTTACAGCACTCAATAGGGTTGGAGGCTACTTGCAAGGAGAGGGTCCTGCCATTGGCCTGCGGGATATGAACCCTGAAGACAAGCCGCACACGCGTGTTCTTCCGACCGATGTCCGTCTCTCCCTTGCG
This sequence comes from Syrrhaptes paradoxus, assembly GCA_013400615.1. Lineage (NCBI taxonomy): Eukaryota > Metazoa > Chordata > Aves > Pterocliformes > Pteroclidae > Syrrhaptes > Syrrhaptes paradoxus. Next base: position 122,228 of record VZTO01022677.1, read on the forward strand.
CAGCTCAATGTCAGAGTTTCGGAGCTTCAATATCCCAGCACAGTCGATGCTATCCAAAAGGAAACACAGAGGGGTTCAATTCACTTCAAGCACACTTCAGGAAGACAGGAGGGTGCAATATCTTCCCTCTCTCCTGTACACCCTTCTTAAAAACCTGAGTCAGACACAACCCAGTGACCAGGCTGAACACAGCAGACTGCTAAGCTCAGTACTTGCACCTACAAGTCACTAGGTTGGGGCTGTTTGTAGTAACAGGTAGTAGTTGCTGTTGAGCACACCAATTTAGGATGTTACTTCAGTTCCCAGAGGAACAAAATCTAAAAGATCTTTCCTCTCCAAGACATCCTGTCAGGACGGTGCTTACAGATTAACCACAACTCAAAGAAATAGCAAGACAAGAAAAGTCCACGGGAAAAGACGGTAGTGCACAAAGTGTCACCAACCCAGAAGGCAAGGTGACTTATGATTTCACTTGTTACAGCTAATTTGGAGAAAAATCTAATATGATATTTATTCTAGGGCAAAGTCCTGAAAATGCTTATTAATGAGCACAGCTCTCCCTGAGGTCAGTTCCACTGTCAATGTGTTTGTATTTGAACGAGTTGGAAATATGCCCAAGCCAAGCGTTGAGCCGAAGCTCTGCATGAAAAAGCCTGAACTCAGAGAGCACCCTCCACATTAGGGAAAAATGTGCTTTTTGTCAGATGGAACTATACTATTTCTGACCTCTCTTTTTTTTTTTTTTTAGTTTTATTTTTCTCCTGAAGGAGTTTACAAATCAGGATTTTTGTCAAAGCAAATTTCAATAGAGGAAGTTCCCAGAACAAAAGATACACAAACACACGCTCTCAAAAACCCACGGCAGAAATACCTCTGCCTTGGCCACAACTACAAGGACTACATGGCAATTTCTTCTGGCTACTGGTCTCCGGCATGCATTTTGTTACACTGAATACACATAGTTTAATTTTATTTTGCATTCAGACTTTCATTCCTGCTCCAGAAACTTGAAGCTCTGTTCTGCAGCAAACTGCAAACGAGAACTGTGGCAGCAGAGTTTTGATCTACATTTTTTCTAAAGAATGAATTTCAGAATAACAAAAAGGTCCTTGCTGACACGATCAAAGAAACTAATGAAAGTATTAAAGCTTCTCAACAATGCACATTCGCAGGTGAAGCCGTAATAATTGCAAAATATTTGTACCCATGTCAAAATTCTATGCAAAGATCCTTAAGATATGGAAGAAACAGCGTGCTTCCCAATATTGTCTCTCCTATAGCAACGCTTGTAAAGTAAATAAAAAGTATTTAACAATTACTTCAGAGCCAATAAAGTTCAGAGAAAAAGCATTTAAATTCAGGCTTGTCAAGTCATGGACGCTAAAATCTGAAGTCAACAGGAGTAGCTGAATGTGCAAAAGCTTAAACGTGCCGACGAGCCCCAGTGTTTCACTCAATCAAGGCCTGAATACACAGTGTATGTGTGGGAGAAGTCCTCGGCTCCAAATCTCAATTCATTGTTAGGGCTCCACGAGTTTTTAGACTACCGACGTGTACTGCGCATATATGCCAAAACATTGTTTGTGGTTCTTGAGAGCTCCACTAGGAGCTGGCACGCATGTCACAAAAATATTCCACTTGGCTCCTCAACTGCAGAACTACCTCTATTCGAGGGAGAAAGATGACTGAAATGGCAATAATGTTCCCAGATGGCCAAAAATGTTATTCAAAACGTATAAATGAAGGGACAAATAAACACTGCATGGGTACAAACTGGTGAAATTTCAATAACCTCGGTGGAGTCATGCCAGCTTCCGACGACAGCAAATGGGGCCGATAATTTTGCAGGCTTGTCAGGACTTTCAACACAATGCTCTGACAGAGGACCTCAGGTCTTGAGTGATCACCCTCAGCCCAGCTGGCAATGCAGCTAAACACATTCTAGCTCTTCTGTTTACATGAGGCACTCCGGGGCACGTTGTACACGACGCTGCAAACCAGCTTCTAACAACCACGACGTGCAGAAGGTCTCCAGGTGTCATTAGGGCATGGAAAACTGGGTAAGTAACACGGAGTGAAACTGGGATTTTAGGGAGCATCCTGGGATTATCACATGGTATTTGGTTTGGTGGGGTCAGGATTTCTTGCTTGCTTTCTGTCTGTCTACCTGCTTATCTTTCTGTCTCCCTATAAACACATACAAAGGTGCAAGCATTGGTATTTAAATATGAATATATTCACATTTATACACACGCTGTGAGATGTGCACGCACGCGAGCACACACAAATTCCTCCCAAGGCAGACTTGGATCACTTGAAGGAGGTGGGCAGAGAGGAAGGGATTCAATAATGTGGAGGGTCTCATCATCACATACACAGAGAGACAGCTGGCCCTTTATACCTAATCCTATAACGAATAATGGACCTATGGGGTGCTTAATTATCACTCGGACTCCTACTAATTCAGAGATCCTTAGATATCCATGCCTGCTTTTCTGCAGAGGACTAAACTTCTCCCGGTTCAATAACTCCAGTGTGTAAGGTCGATCACCTTTACTCCTCTTCTTAGTTTCAGAAGCTTTGCTTCTAAACAAATGCCACAGAAAATGCTGATTTTTATTACATAAGAAATAGAGTGGTTTTATTCATCTCAAAAAAAACCACTAGGGTACTTGGAAATGCTCTCTAAGAGTTTCCTTTGACATCCAAAGATAAATTTTAATAGGCTCTGTTCCTTGCGCTAGTGCGTATAGGAGCAAGAGGTGTCATATTTAGAAACTAAATGCAGGAGCTGAGGTAGGAGATATTTACAGCGTGGTAACTGAGACACTTATTTTAAATGGCAAATAAGCACATTGGCTGAAACTCTAGAATGAAAGCAATCAGTTGGCATAAATATTTGTGAAGTTCATTTTGTTGTTAAGCTTATTAGGGGTAATTTTTCCCAGCAGAGTTGTGAAAACCTACTATTACAAAGAGAACTTAAAAAAAAAAAAAGAGAGAGGAAAACTGTGTACAAAAACAAAACAAAACAAAAAAACCAAAACCACACAGAAAAAATCAAGTGGGGCAACCAAGAGGAAACTGCGAGAAGCAAGGGTGTTTGAGCCTTACATTGCTCTCATGTTGTTCTCTGGAAGAAGTGGAATTTCCAGGACTTTGGTGTTGGAAAGTATTGTTTCATGGCTGGTGGTGGAAACGGTCTTCCCGGTGATTCGATGAACCTGGTAGAAAGCATGGGGTCGCAGCAGGCGGTCATCTGCAGTCCCAATGAACAGCTGTAGCGTGAGCGGCTCGCTTTCTAAGTAACCATGGAGCTGGCAAGAGAACAGAAAACGCCCACTGAGCACCATGCACATAAACTGCGAGGAATCAATTAAATTTTTATAAGCAGGAGAGCCTAATTCAAGGAGAGAACTTGTGACAGGTGCTATGTGTTAAGTTCCCCCCTCCTATTTTTCCTGTAACATAATATTGGTACAATAAAAAGGTGCACTCAGAAAATGTCTCATTATCCTCAAGGACCCGAGGCATTTTAGATGGGGTGAGCTTTTCGGCATTCCCGCTGCGTCCACAGAAAACTTTGCACAAATTCTGCTGTGGTGTTCAGCAAAAAACTGCAATGAAGTCAGTGTTCCCTCCCAGTACTGAGGGTGGCAAAACCAACGGAGTTTGCAAGTGGAAAGGACATGGCTCATCCATCTCTGAGCCTCCCAGGTCATCCCTCGTGCAGCAGCAGGCTGCTGCTCGGGACATGTCCCCTCATTAACTGGTTTTTATGGCTGGGAAAGCCTGGAGACAGATCACATATATATGACTAGTAGCTCACCATGCCTGTCAAATTCTTGTTATAATCACACAAAAATCTCATTGAACCTTGTCCATGTTGCAGTGACTGCTCTGATGACAACAGGGATTATTTCTGCCACGGGCTGGGGACAGAGCAGGAGCAGAGTCTGACCCCATCTCAACCAGCTCCTGAAGAAGCTACTCTGGGTTCATGCTGGTGCGAAAGAGACCCAGCTCCAACCTCAACGCTGCTGTCCGACGCTGGGAAATGAGTCTCACAAAAATAGTTATCTAGCGGTAGTTAACAGCAAAGCCCCATCCCAAGGGAAGGGAGGATGCGGCAACCACAGGAGGGAGGAGCACGGGCAAGGCAGGCTGTCCAAGGAGATGTGCCATCGAAGAGCAAACCTCCTCACTTTGTTGTAGGTTTTGTTTCCTCTGCGAATGGTTCAGGTGGGTTTGGGCATGAGTTACCCACCATCACTGCACCATCACTAAATCTGATAGGTCAAAGTTAGACTGCTAATCATAGAACCACAGGATGGTTTGGGTTGGAAGGGACCTTAGAGATCATTGAGTTGCACCCCCTGCCATGGGCAGGGACACCTCCCACTAGCCCAGGTTGCTCAAAGCCTCATCCAGCCTGGCCTTGAACCCCTCCAGGGATGGGGCATCCACAGCTTCTCTAGGAAACCTGGGCCACTGCCTCACCCCCTGCACAGGGAAACATTTCTTCTCCACATCTCATCTCAATCTCCCCTTTTCCAGATTATACCCATTATAAATAAATGGGGTTAAAACCATATCAATTGTTGTTGATATCTGTGTTCTGCTTGCTTTCACTCTCCCTAAATCTTAGAAAGCAATTTGTGGCTGCATAGCAACACAAGACCTATCTCTCCAGGGATCTTGCCATCTGACAGCGGGAATGCTGTTAAGAACAAAGATTTTGAGTAAGTTTTGCTCCTTTGAGCCCCACAAGATTCTGGTGAGTGCAAACACAGGCACAAAACCTCCCCACTGTTATCAAATGCACTGATGGCAACAGGAATGGGTAACGGCAATGCTTCAGGAACCACGGTGACCAACGCGTGACCAAGGAAGGACGCTGTGCCTAGACACATCTTCTATCAGTAACCCGGAACATCACAGAGTTTTCATCCCACACCTTGGTCAGATGAGGCAAGAGGAAAACTGAAATGCTTTCACTTGTTGGATTGCAGCGATTTTTACATCCTTACCCAAGCGCACGGATGCAAGGAAGACGTAGGGACAGAAGGAGGAGGCTCATTTCCAGCACTCCAGTATTTTATCAGCTCCGCGATGCTGAGACACAAGGTGAAGGCAGCTCGGAGCCAGGGGGTTGCGATATGATACACGGGGGTTTCTGGATCAGCGTTGTCAAATTGAAAACACGCCAGGGGCAGTTTGAAAATCTGTGGCATTGGCAAAATGATGGAGAGAGACAAGCAGAGCCAAGCGTGTGCATTGCATTCGGTGGGGTGCTTTGGGCTGCACGTCTTGGCTCAGCCCCACACGGAACACCTCCTACACCCCCTGACACCAACACGAACGCTACGCTGCAAAAGGAGGGTTTGCTGCTTTAACCCCCACCGGCCGAGATGCAGCCTGACCTGCCGGTGAGCAATTGCAGGTGTGCTAGGGGCACAGCTGGCAGCCCCCGGGAGTGCACCGTCCTACTCATAGCCACCGTGTCCCCCCCTTGCTGCCACCGGCGCAAGCAAGCAGGGCTGCCAGAGTGACCTGGATTCAGCCTGGGCTGATCTCACCCCGTCTCGGCATCTCCAGAGCCACGGCAGCAAAGCCGAGGTGACGGAGGAGACGCAGGGTATTGTGGTGTATTTCTGCTTGTGAGCGGCACGCAGGTTTGCAGAGGGGGAAAGTAAGACAGTGTGACACACCAGCTGATTAAATTTCTGTGCATCACCCGTGGCCACTTCTCCAGCTCGTCATGGATGCTGCTTTTTATGGAGAGTGTAAAATTAAAACAAACACATATTGAATTACAAGGCCATTTAAAAGGTAAAAATAGACCAGCGAGTAACTCTAACCTCAATTCAGCAAAAGCAAAATCACACTCCGAGGCACCCATATGTTTCACTGAATCTGGGCAAAGGGGTCGCAAAATGCTGGTCTTGCATTGGGTTCTGCTATTTCAAGCTTTATCTTTAAATCTGTGCTCGGCTGCTGCCCTATCTTGTGACCTGCTGCTGAGTCTCAAGCTTGTGCTTTTCCCACAGGTTTCCTACCAGGAAGCAACTGAACACCCTCAGTCCTCAGCCTGGCATACCTGCTCTCCTCCGAGAAGGGTTCACGTGCTGGAAAATAAATAATAAGCTCTCAGATGCACATTTTGCATGGTTTTTTTAAGGCTTGTGATCTTTAAACTAAATTTATGTTTATTTTTTTTAAAGGCCCTGTTGTAGAGCCCTGCTGGGCTTTGCTTTGGGATCCTTACCCACAGTTAGTAACTTACTCCCTCTCAGTCACTTCTACACTGGAAGACAAGTAGGAGCTACAGCGCTGAACAAACGTGAGTTTTCAAGAGCTAGGAAATGCCAAAAACATCCAGAAAGACTAAGGTAGTCACTATACAGTTGATTTTGCTGCCCTCAAAACAGGTAAAATCCTCACTCTCCCTTCACTGCAGGTTCTATTTCATACTCTGCAGTAGGAGGCATCCCACCTCTGATAAGTATTTCCCTTTGAGTTTTACCCATTGCATCACATTATTTACTTTTATATTATGTCACCTAATCACGGATGCCAACAGAAGCAATAAAAGAAAAACGATACAAGGATTAACATTGAAAGAGGCACATACTGTGGGTGACTAATTTTAGATTATGCACCCAGCGCACAACTTCTGTGGCAGACAGCGCTGAGCTCTGAGAGCTTTTGACATGTTGCAGATGTTGGGAGAACAGGCGAGATTTTGCTTAACTCTCAGCCGAGCACAGCGAGAATATTCTGCGGCCCCTTCAAAAATATAGAAGAGCGTCACTACTGTCACATGGCAGTAAAAGCAGAGCCACGGTACTACGGGCTGCTCGGTCAACAGGTAAAGGGAATATTGAACAAGTCAGACGTAAAAAGGGAAGAGCGAGAAAGGGGACCGAGTATTTTTTCTTGGTTAGGAAAGATCTCGCGCATCCACATCTACGCATATTTTCCACGCATGCTCTGGAATACTGTACTCGCTGGTATAACGATTCTGTTTCCTGGCGTGTGACATGGGATGCATGCGTCAGATGCTCTATTTTTATCTTTTTCTCTGTGTAACACAGTCCGAAGCTCTTCCTTTAATAACTCAGCGGCTGAGTACGGGTGACAAAGGCTGCTCTGGCTATGGCATTCACAATAAAGGATGTGCCTTTCCTACCAAGCGTGCTTTGCTGGGCAATACATAGATCCAAGTGGAAAGAGCTCTACTTTCCCCAGCTGTGAAAGTGTAAAAAGGGTTTACTGCAAATAAGGATCACATGCACAATGTTTCGGAACAAGTTCTCCTTATAGAATCACAGAATGGTTTGGGTTGGAAAGGACCTTAAAGCCCATCCAGTTCCACGCCCTGCCATGGGCAAGGACACCTCCCACTAGCCCAGGTTGCCCAAAGCCTCATCCTGCAAGACTCTCAAAAATCTATATTACAAGGAAGATGAGTAGTAATCATCCCATCATACATCAATAGTATCTAGAAGGGAAAATGATCAAGTGTGCCTTGATGTCATTAGCATTTCCGATGGAGAATATTCCCATTGAGGTCCTTGGGATGCTCATGTTCACAGAGTTTGAACAATTAGTCTCAGAAAGAGATAGGAATCAAGGCAAAAGCAGGCTGTTAATGAATTATACTCATATTAATCTATGAAATATATTTTATCCAGTGTAAGATGAAAACATAAACATTAACCACAGCGTATCAATTAGCTAACAGCCAAGATAAATTTAATTATGTAACCCCTGAGCCTAGTGTGACCTAAAGCACACTACCTACAGTTATCGATACAAATTCGGCAAAATTGCTCAGCTAACCTCATGTCCCACAACAAACAAATCCAGCAGAGGCATCCTTGTGCCATCCCCTGTCGCTGTCTGGAATTTGAATGGTTTGCTCAAGAGATTAGTGGGCTCATCGCACATACTCTTGGAAAGGGAAGAAACATTGCTTCTCTTTCGCCTGGTTTAGTACAAAGGAAAAATGCAGGCAACACTTCAGTATGCAGGTAAGACCTCTGTGGCCAGTGGTTTTGGCTTTGAAATGAAAGTAGGTCATGTTCTCTTGTTCTGAGCGACCACTGTCCTTTTCCTTTTTGAGAAACACTGTTAAACGCATTTGAACCGGTCTCAAACTACATTGGCATTTGTATTGTCTGAAGCTGCTAAGATCAAAATCAGACGTAATTGTGGGCCCTTTCACACTCCTAGTGCTAGTGATGCAGTCACTAGCAATTAATACCAGAACAGGATGGATCAGAGCTAAGTTCCTTGCCACCTGACATCATCTTACGCAAGAGCAAGGGAAAGGCTGCACCGGCTGGGCAACGGCTCCACCGCACCAAGCCTTCCCTGGGATTCCTACACCTCCCTGTCATCGTTTTCACAATGCCCTCTCCCTCTAACACGTCTCAATTCCCACCAGCGATTGCTGCTCATCTTGGTGCAGGATGCCAGAGCAACTCCCAGCCCTGCCCTGAGCAGATGCACCGTGCACCGGGGCAGGATGTTTTTGCCCATCCAGGCGCCGCAGCACTGAACACCCGGTCGTCCTCCTCCAGCAGCGAGCAAAGTGCAAGAGAAACAGCGCCGCTTCACCCCCCAGCCACCACCTGAATGCAAGGTGCTATCTGATTCCGTCCTACACCGGGGATAACCTGAGGTTTATCACAGACGGGAGCATACCATACCCATCCTGCCTGGATTGCAACCAAGCGCCTGGTGCCTATCTGTGAGATCTGGCCATCAGAATTAACCAGACTTGAAAAACCACAAGCAGATGGGGCTGAAGTGCTTTTAACACAAGCATTCGGGGGGGGGAGGGGGGGGAAGCAAACCTTGCTATGGTTATCAAATTTAGAGGAATTTTTGCAAATGTCACATCCAATAACTCAGAAGCTATTTCAGCATCGGTGGTTATTCTAGAGTCTGTGAGGAAAACTTCTATTATTTAAGCCACGACATTTATTTTAAGAAACGCGGCTGAAATATTCGGCACACTCCCTTCCAAGTGCTTGATGCTTTTGGCGTGCCGAGACATCTGTTGAAATGCTCAGAAAGCTACCTGTTGGAACAAGGAGCCCTCTGTGCCCGGAGAGGCTCCTGGAGGCCACCGAAAGAATGGTCCTGTTCTGACAGGACACACCAGCCATGTACACCCTCTGCACCCACTCATGCTGTCAAGAAAAAAGGCAGCCACACTTCATAGCAGCTTTTACGTGTTTTACTGGGAATTCCAGGAAAGGAACTGCAAAAACCCTACAGCGGTGCATTCCTCCGGGTGCTGTGTAAAGGTGTTAAATGACTGCAGTGGCCGATCTAGGGCTGAGCCCATCGCAATGCATCCAGAGCAGAGCTCCCACAAATAACAAAGCAGGGCAATGACCAGGGACCCTCTAAAGCAGCCTGTGCTTCAGACTCTCCAGGCTACTAGGGGTTGCATCCTTAATAATACCCACGTGCCAAAAATATCCACAGGTAACACCCCTATCAGTGATGCATCTACAAACGTGCACGCTTGCTGTCTGTACCTTTGGTACATAATAAGGACAACAAGTCAATACACCCCTTTATGCCTCTAAAAACAGTAAGAATATCGGCATTTTCTTACCCTCCCACATAACCGCTAGCCACGCTGCCCGCAGCAGGTCCTGCAGGGCTTGTGCTCAGCAATGCCATGCAGAACCCTCTGTCCCACCGGCACTTCTAGAACTGTTCCCACAACACCCTGAGTCACTCTGGAGAGAATCCTTAGTGAGACTGAGCACCCAGCCTGCAGAAAGTGGGCTTCTTTCCCCTTTCTTGCCATCAACATTTTGGAATGTAATTCCACTGCTTTCAAAAAAAGTCAAACAGGGTAAAATTTATTAAAAAGTGGAATTTTTGAAGTATAGCTTCAAAATAGCTTTTTTGCTAAGTTTCCCAAGCAGTAGGTCTTTTATTTGTTACAGCAATTGGACACAATGAATGACAAAATGAAACAAATTGTCATGTTTTAAGTACCTACTACACAGCCTCAAGAAAGTAACATCAGCGAGTGCTCAGTGTCCTGATTTCTCAAAACCAAACTGAAGAACCAAACTGTTTAAACTACAAAGCAGGTGCCCAAACATTTTGAGTACTGATTTGAGCTGCGAGCACCAAACATGCATAAAAATAGGGTCATCAATCCTATTTTTCAGAAAAAGAGTTTACTTTTAGCTGCCAGGTAGAAGCACTAGGAGATGTAAGTTGTGGCATCATGCATTTAAATGGGAAGAGGGAAAAGTTGGTCTTAGGGGCAATGACTGTCACATGAAGCAAAGGCACCAAGGGCCAGGTCAGGAGACCCAGGCATCTATCCTGGCATGCCCTGCAGAGACCCTGCCCAGAGACCCGCTGCAGGGAGCCAGCAACCCGTGGCTCTGGGAAAAAAAGGCACAAAAAGACTGTCCCCCATTGCAAAGTCCCCTCCTATTCCTGTTCTGGCCTGTTATGACTCCAAATTCCTTTGCTAGGGGAGGCTTGCATAAAAAAACACACCTCGGGTGCCCAGAGCCAGGGGAGGGCAGAGGCTCAGCCTCCCCTCCCAAACCAAAGGGCTTAGTCCGAAGTGCCTGGGAAAAGCCAGGACTTCAGAATTAAAAAAAAAAACAAAAAAACAAAAAAAAAAACCAACCACATCACCAAAACAAACCAACAAACAACCCCCCCCCAAAAAAAAACCCCAACAAAAAAACACGAAAAAAATCCCAACAACCAACCAGAAAACAAACCAAAGCAACAAAAAAAACCAAACAAAACCGAAAGCAACCCAAAACAAAACAGAAAATAAAACACCTCCTTAGGAGCTGAGGTGACCTGAGGCTGTGATAGCTTCTACTCAATTTTATCTGATGCAGTTCACCAAAAAAAAGAGGATAATTTATGCCCTGTGTGACTTAACATACATGCTACTACACCTTCGTCCTTTGCTTACTTCACATAAAAACGTAACAGGAATTCCTACAGGCTTCTGTGCTGCTTTCAAGATTTATTTTTCCTTTCTAAAACTGATTTTCCTTGGATTCACTCAAACTCCATTTTAAGATCTAAATGCAGTCAGAGCTGGTCCACAAATAAAAATAAAGCGGCTCACTCCTCCGCAGGGCTGAGCCCGGGCAGAGGGCGAGAGCTGGGCGGGAGAAGGAGCGAATGGAAAACAGCAGGAGGGTGTTTTATGTGGCACTTTCTAGCGCTGCCACTTGGACTTTAATTCAGCAGTGCCGCGAAAGAGCAGCTGTTCACATCACGATGAATAAAGACCTATATAAAACTTCCAGCTGCAAATAGGCTGCGAGGAAATATTAATCTTAACGTTAACGGAGACGCTGTACACTCAGTCACTGGCTCACAAGTCATTTCGGTCTCTGTCCAGGGAAAAACAGCCCTCGTGGCTGCTGGCTCCCAGCACAGCCACGAAATCTCTTTGTCTAAACAGCTCCCTGTTTCCAGGAAGGATTTTCCTCCTCAAAAATAGATGTACCTAGAAACCAACCTCCTACACTCATCCTAAAAGTGTCAGACTCACAAGAGGGATGCCCATCAGAAAAGGAGTTACTAACAGAACAGACCTGCAGGACCCGAGCACCGCATTCCCCGGGAAATCATTACTCCTCCTGCGCCATCTCCTACCGCGAGCCTGAAGAGACGCCCTTCCCATAATCCCAGCTGTCCCTTCACGATCCACAGCCCATCTCTAAGTGGGCATCACCTAACTGAGCAGCCGTAGGAGCTTCCAAAACCTCCCCACAGGACAGGGATGGGGAGACTCCTCGACAGGAGGCTTTCAAATTGCATTGGAGTAAACGCAAGCTGACAACAGAAAGACGGGCTCTGGAAACTGTGGATGGAAAACACAGGTCTATCAGGAAGTCTAATGCAGTAGTGTCCTTTCTTGAAACTACTCAACCCCTCGATTTACTCAGCTTCCATTCGCCCTGAGCATCCACAACAGCTTCCAGTTTGGACAGTCATGGTAAAAGTTAAAAAAAAAAAAAAAATCACAGGAGCACTGTACCAGGAATTTATTACATATTCTTAGGCAGATACCCCAGGCAAGTTCATACTTGTGATCCTGCCTTGCATCATGCCGCTGACGCATCGCTGGCACCCAGCAAGCTCCCATTTGTGGGTGAGCACAGGCTGGCCCGGGATCCTCCCACGTGTGGCAGGCACCATCAGCGCAAGCTGGACGGACGTGATGCCCCCACAGAAGTCCATCCCAGCCACGGCACAGCACCACTGCCAATATCCATCAGCGACTTCTCCAGACCCAACACACTCCACACACCGTGAACGCCGCGTTATTTCTCAGTGGCTGGCCAGCGCTGCAATAACTGCATGACTTTGAATTCCCACCCCTACAAACTGGAGGGGTGCCCAGCTATGCCCAGGGGTTATCTGCTTCAGGTTCAACACTTTTGAGGTGCTTTTCCTGCACATCAAGATGAACACTGGCTCGCAGAGAACACAGGCAACACAGTTCCAGGCAAAATACCTCTGGGGTTCATAGACAGCAGCAAGACAGTACGAGACCAGAAATGGTTGCCTTCCCCCTAAACTTTAACTCCTCTCCCAATGACATTTATTTAAACTGCTGCTGAAGACAGAAAGCTGGGGCTATGTTTAAAGGCTTTATCTCCATAAATATTTGGAGAGCTATAAATACTGAGCCATATTCATAATATGAATATTGGACTTACTGTTCTGTTGCCATGAAAATTACTATAAATACACTTCCAATTCTTATTTTCTCTGATTTGCCAAGAACTCCTCTAAAGAGACCAAAAAATTCTTACATAAGACGTCTTGCTGTTTAATTAACCATCGAAGTCAAGGGCCACAGCACAGAGAAGGAACTGAAAACTCAATGACAGCAGCAGACAAAGCACGTAGCACACTAGCATGCTATACAGTTGTATGTCCCGAGTGGGACTTATTATACATCAGCCCATGAGTCAAGCCCTGACTGCTTTCTGTGTTTGGGGAAAGGAGGGAGAGTGAAGGCAGGCTGTCTGAATGTCTGAAATAAACCTCCTCAGTTCTTCTGCAAGTCACGGGAGTACCAATGGCTTCCAAATTTCACAATAGCTCTGCCCTTTTTTTTTTTTTTAATGTACAAATGAATTAGAAGAAGGAAAGCATTTGAAGGCATATTATAAAGGTGCAGACTGAGGATGTCTTTGCATCTGAAGAAGAATAGGGTGACCGAGTTCCCCCATTCAGCTCTGCCAGATAGTTTTTGCTTCATCGCAAATACATGACTTGATTAGAGCAGAGAAGTTTTCACGTATTTCTAGCCTGTTCTATGATTAATCAAGTTGTGTTTCAGCCTTCTTATAAAATAAAAGCCAGCAACCATGCCGTGTGGCTGGGCAACCCTTTCGTCACTACGGAGAACACAGCACTTCCCAGACCTCCAGTTCCAACCCTCATGAGATTCACACCCACCTTACTTGGGGAATAAAGCAGATTGATGCAACCCTCTTAGTCTTCAGAGTCAGGATAGCGCTGTCTGCACGTGCATGTTCCTCAAGACAGGTCCTGCTTCCGTTGTTTCAACCCCCGAAAAGTGTTGTCACCACGTGCACAAGACTCATCGCTGTGCTATTCATGACTCCAGCCTCAGAGCAGAGGAGAGCAGTGCGTTTTGCCAGGTCTCTACACACTTCTGGTCCTGCTGTCCTTCCACAAGCCACCTTTGATCCACCTGGTCCTACAGCTCCAATTACACTGTAGTTTTATCAGAAAGCACGCCTTCCACAGAAACCATCTTAACGCAGCAATAAAAATAGATCAGGTGTATTTTATTGCTCAGCTTCAAGGTTTTGACCTCCAAGACAGGCTGATCAGAGTGGGAAAAATCCAGAGAGATTGGATCCCACACTGTGAGTTGTATGACAGCGACAGTGAGGACATTGCTTGATGTCACTTGTTTTACCAAAAAAAAAAAAAAAATTGATGCAACAGTCCAGACTCTGACCAATCAACCTCAATCAATCATTCTAAATACTGTCACACTGAGGAACTTTATCTAGAAATAGCGGTTGCACTAGAATTTCATCCACGTACTGACGAGCTAGTACCACAACTCCGTTTAAAGCTAGCAAGACGGCCAAATAAAATGCTGCAAACACCAATGGCAGATCTTGCCAACAAAAGCTTTCCAGAGTAGCTTATCTGCTGCTGCAAACGGGTGACGCTTTGCTTCGGTCAGTGCAGCAGGACATCAGTGCACAGCTGGGATTTGAGGAGGATGCTGAGGGTAACACTTTCTCCTTCGAAGAGAGGTATGATGAGTATTGGTGACCAGGACCTGTGTTTTGACACCCAAACTAACACAGCATCTATACCAGCCTGCTGACTTCAAACACCAGGCTCTGGCATGGGTCAAGTCCCAAGCCAAAGTCTTAAGGCATCGGAGACGGACACTTAACCAGCTCCATCGTGCCCAGGACGGGACTAATAACCTTCCCTCCCTTGAGGAGCAGCACAGCAAGGAGCAACTCATTCGCGTGCAAAGCCCGCAGCAACCCCCCAGGTCCCAGCAGCGCTCCCCATCCCAGCTCTGAAGCACACAGGGAATTCTGGAGCAATGTCAGGGTACATTTTGGGTGGCCTTGCTCTTGCTGTTGTTTCAAAATCAGAATGCATGTTAAAATCCTAATAAAAAAAGGCAGTACTCCTGCTAATGTTCATTTTTATACTAAATTCAAATTGTATTACACACCTTTCCAACACAAAAAGGGAACAGAGCATCAATAATAACTGGAGATTCAAGAAGGTAGAAGCCAAATCTGATTTTTTTAAAAATTATTTTTTTATGTTATTTTACTCAAGACCAGAGGAACAGAAGAATGCTTTTACTCACTAGCCCATTTTCCTAAAAACATTTGCTATTGCAGCTAGGCTTCTAGGTTAAGGCTGCCCTGCAATTAGAGCATTTTTGCCCTGTCAAATCTATTGGGGCTGAGAGTTTTGGGGGCTTCACCTACGCTAGCAAAACTGCAGAGCCACAGCCCGCCGCCAGCATCGCCACTGCACCCTCTCGCTTTTTGCAAAACCTCTGCAACCTGCCTCCACCCCAAGCAGGGCTCTTACGGCCAGCAGTGGGGCTGTGCCAGTTCACATATTTTAAGGTTTTCCTCACAACCAGAAGGGATTAGAAAAGGAGGCTTTGATGTGTTCAGGACATGTGCTTGAGATTACTTGTGTACCTAGATGCTAACACATGTGCCTGCAAGTCGTGGTCTAAATTTGTTTGTCCCCGGCAGCTCATGTTTGCAGCTATGGGTGGAGTTTGTGTAAAATCCTATTACTGCACGCCATTTGGTAGTCAATAATACTCTATGACCTATACTGAGTAACAATATTTTAGTCTATATTGAGGAATATTGCAGTATGAGAGCTATGACACATAAGACCCCCATAACGAAAACAACATCATTGCAAGAGAAGTGGTTGAAAACTCATTTGAAAGCCATTTGTAAGATTACTGCAGGATTATTAAGGATTATTGACGAATAAATGCCACCTATAATTACAAAAAAAAGCTGCACATTCCAAGCCATTTTATGAATTCCTGCATATATGGGGAGATATTTAAGTATTTTCTGTAGCTTTTTTTTAATTCTGAGATGACAGGCGTTATCTAAATACTCTCATACATATGAACACAACTGCTCCGCACTGCATTGTGTTTCAACCAGACCAAATACTCCTCGTGGCACAGGAGGTGTTCCAAGATCCTAATACAGAGTTCTGCAAAGAATGGCAGAGGTGGGAGGGGTTGCCTTTTTTTTCAACAAGTATCTTCTGTGAACTCCTTCAAGGCGACAAACCAAACTGACCCCTACCAATTGCACTTCTTCAGTGCTTCACAGCTGTTAGACGTGCTGTACCTCTTCGGGTCACGGAGAGTTTTACACCTAAATCTAACCCTGCACGCTTTGCCCATTTTCTCTGGTGCTTTTCTCCTAGAAATAAAGTCAGTTGGTACATATATATATATATATATAGGAGTGAGACTATATTAAAAGCCACAGCAGGTGGAAAATAATAGAGCCCAGGGAAGTTTTTGGTTTTGCCTCTGCTCACAATCAAAGCTATGCGCCGAGCACAATGAGGCACAGTAAATAAAGATGTTTCACACAGACAAACATGAAAATCTTCCAAAACAAAGAAAATTAAATTATCTTTCAACTAAAGAACACACTACAGTGAAAGACTAAATGAGCGATTCTAATTAAAACCATGCTGTGAATCTCCTACTTTCCACCATGAAGAAAAAAAAAAAAAAAATCAGCTAGTGTTTGTGCATGTACAGCCACCCTCTAAAACCAGTCGAGCAGCTTTCCAGCCAAACAATGCAAGACACAGCATCTCAGAACCACTAAACATATTGAAATTATTTCCACAGCAATCATAACAACAACACGCCAGGCCGGGATCTGCAGGGCAGGGGGGGTGGCGGTGGGAGCTCGGTCCCCTGCCAGCAGCACCCACACTGTTCCCATCTCTCTGCCCCCTTGCCCCACGGCTGCATCCAGCGCCCCGTTGGCGCCTGCCGCCCCATCGCTGGTGCTCACTTTGGCAACAGGCGGTCTCGTCCATCCCTTCTCTGCCCCGCGCTCATCAGCAAAGCGTTGCGTCCCCGCGTGCCATGGCGCTGGGAGTCCTGGCCCCGGACAAGCACAGGCAGTGTTGTACAAGCCCCGCTTGAGCTTTTTCATCCTGACGTGCCACAACCGTCTTGATGGGCTCAGGTCTCTCTCCTTGTGGTGCTCAATCAGGCAGCAGGTGAAGACGCTAGGAAGGGGATGAAAACTGGGGTCTAACCCTTTGTGCCTGAGCTTGGCTCTGAGCAGCTCTCCCGACACGAAATGGGATTTCTCTTCCAACCTGCTCCCTTCCAGCTATTTACCTACTTGCACGGCCACAATATGCTGTGGGCTTCCCGAACGCTAGCCACTGTCCTTTCACAGGCAGAGCGCTGAAGGGACGGGAACGTGTGGCTAATTAAGTGCAGCGAACATGGGCACCCATGTCCTGCGCAGAACATGCACGATACGCTGGGATTGCTATTTCGATGCAGGCACAGGGACAAGAGTCAGCTAAATATAGCAGACCTCAGTGACCAGGTTAAATTACAGACTTAAATAACATGAAGAAAGGTACAGTTTGCCCAAAGACAGAGGAAAGCAACGGGAAGATTTCAGATGGCGATAGGAAGCTTGGCTCTGGCATCGTTACATTGCTATCAAGACATCCAGTAAAAGCTCCACAGACACAGGGACCTCACGCCCATTAGATGTCAGCAAGCATAATGGAACAAAAAGATGCAAGCATCCTAAGGGACCCTAAAATCAAAGGGACCAAAGGCAGAGGCAGTGAAAAATGAGTGTCCAGTTAACAGCATTTACCTGAAAACCATGAGAACAAAGCAGCAACACACAGGGAACCTGCAACCCATGCCCAAAGGGAAAATTCAGTGGAACTCCCAAAAGGCTGCAAAGAGGTCTGCAAGAACAGAGTGCAGATTCTGCAACTTGCTCCCCCTTTTTCATGCTATTTTTGGGCACTTGGCAGCCCCACAATACTCACGTGTGACACCCAACCTCTTGACGCTTGCGCAAGGCAGTGAAAGCGTCTTAATCCAGATTTTGCAGCTGAGCGCGGCAGTGAGTGACACAACTAACTGTCAGTGGATCAACGCATCCTTGCTCGGTAGAAAACTTAAGCACGTGTTCAACATTTAATCCCACTGTATGAAAAGTTAAGGCTGTACTGAAGTGCTCTGTTGCACTGTAACAGAAGGAGGACTGTGCTCAATCTCTTTCATATTTTTCCCCCTACGTTACACAGACCCGGACCCGCAATATTTTTCCATGAGTAGGACTGCACGGGAGGAGCTCCCTTTCTGGTAAGGACGATTCACATTTGGCAGTATGACAGTGTTATCAGTGCCCCAAAGAGCAAAACTCCTGGAGGGGGACTTCGGTGTCTGTACCTGAAGTGCCAAGGAACTCCCAAAACAACGTGCCCAGGCTGTGCCTGCGAGGGTTGTTCATCGCTTCGAACAGGGCTGCACGTGAACCCCAGGAAGCAGACTTGTAAATCCCCACGTACATCATGTCTGCATGCAAACCAAAAGCAGGAGTTCCTCGGCTTTATTGGGTACTGAAACATTAAAAACAGGTGTTTAAAAACGGCATTACAAATCTGTCTGCAACCTGTATTATTTTTACCATGTGCAAGTAAATTGATCACGAGCATGTTTCAAGCGCTGCAGTGAAAATACGCAAATCCTGCTGAATTATTTTTTAAACATGGGGAGGGAGGAGAAAGTTTATTTGATTTCGCTGCACCGGCAGCGTGCAACATATTTTACTTGTGTGTATGCATATAGAAGATGCTGTAATGGGTCATCTCCCTTCCACGGCACGTACCAAAGAAGATCTTGAGCTACTCTACAAGGAAAGAAATGACAAAACCCGGCTCATAATGAAAGCTGCAACGTACTTTGAGAGAGCAACTGAGTAATTTGACACCATATTTTCCACTGATTCAGCCTGTTAGTTGGAACAATGATTAAAACGGAAAATCTATATTATAGCCACATAGACTGACATTCCAGATTACCAGGTATGTTACGGATGTGATACTTTTACTCTTCTTACAGGTAAGAGTTAGAAAGTATAAAACCAGAAATTATTCCAATGGAGTCACACTGGTGTGAAAGTGATCTAAAACACGAACTGGCCCCCAGCAGCTCTTCATACAGCATGTACACAATATAACTTTCATGATACATGCGTTTTATGTAATTTGGAGTACCAAGAAGAAAAAAAAAATAATTTGCCCTGAGATATTACTTTTAGGATTAGAGGACAGATGTCTAGTTGCCAAAGCAGACTTGTAAAAAATTAATCACCTGCCTCATGCAGGTTAGCAGTATTTGGCAGATAGGTTAGCTCAGCTCATAACGAAGCATCTGGCTTTTGGTAAAGCTGCATTTTAATTTTAACCGTGTTTCATTTCAGCTTTGGGCGCACATCAACATGCAATAATCCGACAAGTCTGGAGCAGATTTGCTGATGGGTAACTTTGGTGTAGGTCTTCCCAACTGCAACCAAACCTAAGTCAAGCAACAACTGTGGTTCACACCCAGACCACAGCTTCACGTAGCATCTGAACTTCCCTGTGAAGCCATTTTAAACCCAGTCCTCAACCTCTTACGCATCCACAGTCTTCCTTTCTTTAAACAGCTAAATTGACCAAGAGTCAGCAAAGTCCTAAGCGTGTGCTTGAATGAAGCAGGCTAAGCTGACTGACTTCAAGAGTGGTTCGAGCTTTGCAGGGTGGTGTTTTGGGGTTTTTTTTGTACCTGAGGTCTGGTAATTTGAGGCAAGCAGAAGGTCTACCCAGGTTGTATATTTCCCTAGAAAAGTGCAGACCCATTCGTAGCACTTTTGGCTAACCAGAAGCATCTGCAGCTCCTTCTCAGACGCTGGGAGGGCAAAAGAAGAGCTGCTGAAGCTCAGAGAAGTCTGCAGAACTATGGCCTTCTGATTCTGGGACCCTCGTCACATCTAGGTGTCCCCCCTGGTGCATGAAGTGTGCTTCTACCACAAATTCACTGGGAATAACACCCCGCCACCCCAATTGTCCTTTTGAGAGAGCAATCACTGTGCAGAGGCAGGGGCCATTTTTTAACATGAATAGCTCAGGCATTCAAATAATGTTCCCAAAAGACAAAGACCTATTAGAGCATGAATGAAGCAATTGCCAATTTTTGTTTTTATAGTATGACCATTTTTAAAGCTTTCATATGTGCCAAAACCCTCAGGAATCTCACTGGCTGCTGTTTTTTCTCTTCTTGTATCACTTAAGCCGAACTGCTTGTTTCTGATACTTTTTTTTTTTTTAAAGAAATATAAGAGAAAACAGATCACACCAGGAGCTCCTGAGCTCTAGCAGAACTTGACAGAGAGTACAAAGGAAGGAACTGGGAACATTTCGCTCCGTAAGCACATTTGCAGCAGCCTCACTAGAAGCACCACAAAAGCCTTTGCTGGGCTGCTGCGGCTTGTGCAGGTATTTTCCTAGCCCACCACTGCAAAGAAATTCCCTGTTTCAACTGCTGGTTATATAATCTTTCTGTTTCCACCTTCATTGAGAACCACACACTGACGGACACTCCCCAGGCCCACAGACACGCTTGCACTTTATTACGTAGACAAAACAAGGCAAGAAGGATTTTTCTTATCTTGCTTGGGACCTGACCGCTTGCAGGAAAGAAGAATGGCAACTTCTAGGAAGAAGACGAGGAGACAGAGCAAGAGACATGGCATCTGCGACTTTTAGCAGAAGTGATGTCTTATTAAGCAGGGGCAAAAGGGATGAAAAGGACAAAAAAAACCCCATAGCACTCAAACAGCCAAGGTTGAGTCCTGATTCATAGCATCATTAAGGTTGGAAAAGACCTCCAGGATCATCAAGTCCAACCATCAACCCAACACCACCCAACCCACTAACCCATGTCCCGAAGCACCATATCCACACATTTCTTGAACCCCTCCAGGGATGGTGACTCCACCACTTCCCTGGGCAGCCTGTTCCAATGCCTCATCACTCTTGCAGTGAAGAAACTTTTTCTAATATCCAGCCTAAACCTCCCCTGGTGCAACTTGAATTCCTCCCTGGTGAGCAGTTTTTGAGGTCGGCTTCCAAAATAATGATGAATTTCCCTTCCAGACAATGTGCAGAAAAGCCTCTGCCCACACTGCAAATAGTCCACCCAGTGAAAGGACGCAGCATGAGACCTGAGGACAAAACAAATGAGGAACAGGAGAAGAAAGACTACTACATTTATGTCCTGCCTTTCTGGGCCTCACACAGACCTCCATCACATTGTTCCTGGACACTCAGGGTGCGTGTGCTGCTGACCACCAAAGCCAGCCCGACTAGGGAAGCAGAAGGGGTGGCTCCACAAGCAGTGCTGGAGATATAGATGGCTCCTCTGCTTCCTTCCTCGGTCTAACCTAGAAGGTCTTTGCCTTATCAACCGCCACCAGAGGACAGCTAGAAGATAGCCCACACAGTGACAGCAACACCCCTGACTGCCTTGTCGCAAAGGACGAGGTAGAAAGGAAACCGGGAGGGACCAGGGAAGCGGAAGGCTGGGAGCTGATAGCATCATCCCATCCCAAGGGAACGGAGACAGAAACGGTGGAGGACTGGGAACGCTTTCCAATCCCTCCTCCCTCAAGGTCACCACTAACTTCTGCTTTGCTGGCAGCCAGCGAGTCCAAGCTGAAGCCCAACCTAGGATGGTGGGCTAAATCCTTCAGGCTGGAAAGCCAGACTGAGTATCTCAGCATCCGAGCAGCCGGGATGCGTAGTGCAGCGCCCGTCAGGCCGAGCGTGGGCGAGGCGTCGTTTTTAAAGGACAGCAGAGCGCATCCCCCACGCGCCGGCTGGTGGAAATTTTGTTTTTCATCTGGAAAGGGCTGTTGCGCCAAACAGCAGAGGCCTGTCCTCAGGACCGCTCATAAATCAGAGCTGAAGTTGCATTTTCAGGGTCATGAGATCTCCTCCGGCTGACAGCCGCACACTCTCCAGAACGGCTCCCTTCTGGACTTGGCCCTTCTCAGGGAGCCCACAGGCTACCTATATGGCCCTGCTTGCGGAGCTACCCCAGGGGAACAACTTCACGTGCAAAACCAAAAAAGAGAAGCTCCCCCCTTCCCCAAATACCATCTTCTAATGATTAAAAACTGTGACAAAAAGCTTTCAATGGGCTTTCTTCCACTTGTTGGATTTATAGAAGCAATAGCAGCCTTAAAACATCTGCCAAACCATTCTACTTTTCAGTTTTGATTATCCGCCTGCTAGTTTGAGGTTAGCTTTAACTATACAGATGCAAGACGTGAGAAACCCATTCAGCTTAGATTTATTCTTAAGAAGTACCGGCTGTCTAAAACAAGGTTATAAAATGTAGGCTCCCTCTCTGGTCTGCTGTATGGTTGCATGGCTTTGTGCTATTAATTGCAACCTGGCTAGCAGGTGCTTGCCAATGTCTTTATATCCTCGCCCTGAGAAAGGATTATATTTCCATCTGGATAAAAGGGTGATGCTGTCTTCTAAAAAGAAGTTAAGAGCAGGATGGAGAGGAAGTCCACTGTGGCATGACAAGCTGAATCACTGCTTACTAACGAGAATACACCCTCTTCCCTGCTCTGATGGACCCAGAGAGAGAAGGGGAAAGCGGCAAACACGATTTTTTCCACATCCACTCCTCTTGGTCAGCTGTCAGATGGCCATGAGCTGCATCCACCAGGGACTGCTTTCCTTCCCGTTCCCTTGACTCACCCAGCAATGGTGGCAGCCCTGCTGTTCAGAACAAACTCGCAGCACTGGGGGACCCCTACCAAGAAAAGCACTTACGCATGTGCTGCAGGTGTATGAGAAGACCCATACAATGGACCTAAAAATTAACCACGGGCTCACTCTTGCTGTGCAGAATCAGAGCAGAGCTGAGAACGACTTGTCCCGCTCTGTCGTTAAACCATCTGTGAAGCTGCATGCATGAGAGCTGCTGTATGAGACCAGGGTGTGAACACATACGGCCCCCACCTGAACGCATCTGCTGCCCCATGACTTACAACGGTTTGATTGAGAAGGCTTTCAGCTCCCTGAGGGGTCTGCAAAAGGTATTCATAGCTTTTGGGTCTGGAAGATGAGAGGACTCCGACAGATACCTGCCATGGCCAGGCCCTGGACTCCTTGAGCTCGTTATCTGAAAGCAACAAACCCAACTGATGCGGGTGAAGCAAACAACAACCCGCTCCCCGTGTTACTGGGGCACACAAATAGCTCCAAGGTATGCTGGTGCCTAATGACGGTGATGTGGAGATGTACAAAAACACCGAGGCAGCCATTGCTTTAGATAAAAGTTTGACACTTGTCAGTCCAAAGGGGATTTAAAAATCCCAACACCTGCCTCAAGGCCTTTGAAAATTGGACCCAAAGTGCCTACTTGAGATCTTGTTGAGAAACGAGAGAGCCAACTCTTGTGAGCGAGTCTCCTGGCACAGACAACATTCTGACTATGTAAATCAGCAGAGAAATCATTGCGTTTTGCCTGTAAAATGAGCGAGTTCAGACTATTCATCTGTTCACAGGCTCAGATCAAGTTCTGTATTGGGGCACACAAGCCATCCACCACCTCTGCCACCTCACTGCACAGCGATACAGTGAAAGGCAAGGCAGCGTTCACTTTATCTTCAACATTAACTTACTTTTCCAAGAGGAAAACAAATTCTGGCTAGTACTGGTTACCTAGATAAAAAAGGAAAACCCCTACAACTCTTTTTCTTCCCTTTTTCTAACCAATTTATCTACCTTGTGTCAAGAGTGATCTTGAAGAAAATTCCTGGCATATTTTGTGTCAAAAAAATGAATAATAATCATGACTTCTGAAAGTGCTTACTAGACCACTCTGTGTAATTTAATATTTTCTTTCACCATTTAGTCCAGTTTTTTATGGGAGTACATCATACCCTTTAATTAAACATTCTTGAGTATTTGGATTTTATCTCACAGATACACCACACCCTGCTTGTAAAAATTCCATCTCAGGCAGCCAAAGTGCTTGACTTACTCCAGAAATGAGTTATTAATTAGAGTATCTATAGACCATATATTTATAATCTGGTGCCATCCCTCCCCAGGGAGCCCGAACTTTTATCTGCCAGATTACTTACCTGCAGCTGAAACAGAGCCATTGCTGGCTGGAATGTAACCCCCTCTTGTCCAACTCCTCTCTACCACTCTCAAAATGAAGAATGGGAGATTGGTCCAAATGGAGGACTTTGGAGTTTTTTTTATATTCTGGATATGAACCTCTTGAATTAAATTCACTTTGCTTAAAATATGGCTGTGGCTATCTAACTCTGTGGGTTTCCCCAAGTCCCCATTCACTTCATCTTGCTCCATTCAGAGAAATCCTCACCCTAGTCATGAACTCCTGCAAATGTGGAGCTGCCAGGAGGATGTTAACAGGCATGATGATTTCGATCCCCAAAGTGGTCTCCAGGTTTCACCCTCACCTGGCACCGCCTGCACCTTCACACCGCCCAATGCCAGCTGGGGCACCAGCCCCGTTCTGACGCAGAGCGGGGAGTACCCCACTGTGAAATCACCGAAGGCAATGACAACTCGCAAAATACTTCCCCAAGCCAAGGGGTAAAAGCCAGTGCCAGCCATGAGCTCACCAGCACCGCTCCCCGGCACTCTCGCTTGCCAACCTTCTGCAGCTTTTTCAGCTCACTAGGTGCGCCAGCTCATCCCATTCTCAAAACATTTAGCAATCGAGAACAGCGATAGCTTGGGGCTGCCACGGCAGCCAAACACCCAAACAGGAAAAGACGAAACGGGAGAGAGAGAAATATTGCATTACTGGGCTTGTTATCCCTCACAGGCAACTTGAAGCACTCAAACCGTATCATTCCTAAGTGCAGAAAGGAGGGTGCAGCCATCCCACAGAAGGAAATCCATAGGAAATCCTGCTGGCATGAAATACACCTGGGAGACAGCCCGCAGGAGCCTCCACGCAGGTGATGGAGAATGAGAAGGAGCGAGTAGCACCTTCCAGCACCGGGCTGAGGCAAGATTCTTCCAAGGTTCAGCATAAACCCCCCGGCAGCCTGCCGTGCTCGGCGCTGCCTGCCCTTTCCCAGGTACAGGTTTGGCAGAGAAGAGCAATCTCCTACACTGGTGGGCATCCAGCATGCTGGCGGGTCCCAGTGCAAAGCTCTCCAGCTTTACATGTGGCCTCCTCCAGCTCCACCAGCCTAGAGGAGCCACTAGAACCAAGAAAAAAATTGCTCTCCAACCCTGGACATCGTACCTATGAGAGACCCCTGCCCTCCTACATCACCGCTCTCCTTATCCAGTATGTTTGCCTCGGAAACTTTTGATCTGGGGACCTTCCACCTCCTACAAGAAGAGATGGAGCAGCAGCAAGGAAGCTAACGTTGCCTGGAAAAAAACGATAAACACGCTCCGTCTGCAGAGAAAGCAGCCTCCTGGCAATTTTGCTGGGGAACCGTGCCATGAGCAGCCGATGCTTTTTGGATTTACTCCTCTGTCTTAGCATGCCCTACAGATATGTGGAGGCATTTGTGTGAGAAAACCTCCTGGTTTGGGAAGCAGGATGCTGGTGAGAGGGGGTCTGAAACAGAGAAGAGACCAATTCCACATTCTCCAATTGTCAAAGGTAAAGGGAAGAGCTTTAACAAAAGCAGAACTTAGGCAAGCTCCCCCAAAGCGGCGACATAAGAAAGACCTGACTGCCCACACGGGGAAAAAAAAAGAACACAAAAGGGTAGTGCAAGAGGTCAGAGCAGTTTTATGAGGGGTTTCCCTGAGTCAACACAATAGAAAACAGTGGGAAATATTACAGCGAAAAGCTTGATCCCAAATCTTTCACCTGAAGACACTCAGACACGGTTTGAGCTTTCATCTGGGTGTGAACTTTGAAGCTTGGGCTCCTTTCTGTATAACGCAGTGAACTGAATCCAACCCAACCCACACACCTGCAACATCTGGAAATACATTGGTTCAGAGACGCATTTTACAGCTTTTGTCAGTCAGCGACTTACCAGAAGTTACTCCCTAGATTTCCTCCTCCTCCTTTCATTTATTTGTAAGTACTTTAAAGTACTTCTTCATTTGTAAGTACTTATCATTTCTCTTATGAAAAGTATTTATAAGTACTTCCTTTCTTTTTTGGAAGTACTTCTCATCCATCCATCCAGCTCTAGTCTAATGTAGAAGCTTTCAAGTCTTTCCTCAAGCAGATAACTCCGGCCAGGATAGCAATGTCATAATGGAGAAGCTTTTTCTGGCCCCTCTTTATGTTTCTGTTCTTTTTGGAGAAAAGGATGTTCAGGTTGCAATAAAAGGACTGAAAAATACATTAATCCTTATTAAACCGGTAGAGCCAACTGACAGGGCTAGGACTGGCTGCTTCCTCCTCTCTCCCTTCGTGCCCTTCCGCAGCTTCCTCTCCTCTCCTCTCTTCTGACACTTGTTTGTGTTTGGAAGCAGCACGCTCACTCCCAGCAGACCAGGACAGGGGATGAGAGGGGAAATGTCTGGATGCATTTAGTCCAATTAAATGTTGGCATCACACCGAGTCTTTCCAAAAAGCACGTAGGAAACTTGAAACGTCGGGCTGGCCGCTGTGAATGGATGCCTCCCCATTTACATTTCCTCGCATCAAGCCCTGAACAGAGTAGGTATTGTCATCAAGCATGTCTGCCACAAACCCCTCTTTAGCATCGTTCACAAATGTTCTGCTAAAACCTTTTGTCTTTCAGCAGATCGCTTCCATAATCCCAAAGTCGCTGATGAGTTTTGGCAGAGCTAGAGAGCGAACTGAAAGCTGCTTCTGACAGCTCCCCTGTCCTTCCTCGCTCAGCTGCCGCAGCAGCACACAGATCCTGCAGCAGCATTCCCTGCCCAGCGACATCTCCAACTCGCATTGCTCCTTCCGACGCCGCCTTCGCTAACGGGCTTTTACAGCAAATACACGTGCGGTCTGTACATCACCCCGAGCCATCCAGCCTTCCGACCAGCCGCTGTTCCTACAGGAAGGGTTTGCGGCACAAACTCGAGCAGCCCGCGCACGGCGGCAGTGCCTGCCTCCCTCCCACAGACAGTGCCCCAACACCCGCGGGTCTCGTGGCATCCATGCAGCGATGGAACTTGGGCTTCCCTGCACAGGGGGTCACAACCCTGAGAGAGGCACTGAAAGTTTAACTTCTGGGTGAGAAAGAGCAGCTGAGGGGGGACAGGCACAGCTGGCTCTCTCCCTCTACTTTTTCTTTTTTTGTTTTAAACAACTAAATCTTGTTCTTACCACGCCTGAGAAAAGTCCTTTAAAAATTAATGAGACCAGTCACATAAATGAATTAAGGGTCAGTTTACAGTGTTATTAAATTAAATGCTTTATATGCAGTAATTGAAGAGTTCGGTAGAATGCAGGAAATTCAGACCTCAGACGCTTTCGAGAGCGGATGGAGGGATTTAAGGAACTTCTTTAAACAGAAGAAACCCAAAAAGCCTCACTTCGCTCAGCATCCACTGCAACATTTATCTGAGATAAACAACCTGTGCGCACGTTACACGTTTGGGTACCTGCACAATGGGGTGGCCCCCTGCAGACGCCTTCACAGCCCCTCGACTGCCTTCCGTCTCGTAATGAGCTCGGTGGTGGGATTTCGGCTGCACTTCGATACGCAGTTCATAAGGTCCTGAGTGAGACGGCAGCTGCCAATCAAGGGCGGGCAGGGATGGGCTATAATGGAAAGGAAAACGTATTAAAAATTAACATCAAATACACTATCACAAACCACAAGCATCCAGCACCATTACTTTAGAGACTGTGTTTCGCAGTTCATCCTTCACCATCTTACATTTAAAATTTCATCAATATGGATAATGCCATGACATAAGTAATTGAGGAGGGAATGGTTATTTTATGAAGATTTATGGGCCGAGCATATCTGACGGCCGAGATGCTATCCAATTTGTAAACAAAATGGAAAACTGTTAAAACACAGCTCACAAGTGTCTTAATATATTGATTCTTGAACCAAAAGGAGAAAGGTAGGCAGCCAGACACAGAGGAATTTAAGGAAGAGGATTTCTGCTGTGAAGGTGAATGCCAAACCAGCTCTGGAGGAGTTCCGCATTTAATGAATCTAATAGATTTCAACAACACTGCTCAGTCTACAGAGGGTGGAAAGAATAAGAAAAGCCATTTCCCAGCTTCCTTCCCAACACAAACCACGTCAGAGGGTCTCAAAGCGAAGTCAATCTCTTTCTGCTTCACGCACTACAAGGAGCAAGCTGTGAAGTCAGAGCTTGCTTACAAATCCTCCTAGCGAGGACACGCAAGCCCAAAGGAAACCCAGCTTGCTCTTCTGGCCCTACATTGACTCTGCAATTAATGAGAATATTAAGGACTCGTTACCATCACACAAGCAAGCAGGTCTGACAGCGTGCGATGGTGGCGAACTGTCATTCTTAGAAAAACACTTCCAGCGTAAAACTACACTTGAAAACAGTCAGGAGAGCTTGGCTGCAAGAAATGCCACGCCGATGCTCTGTGTTGAAAAAAAAAAAAAAAAAAGAAAGAAAAAGAAACAGACAAGCACTGCAGAAACAGTAGGCATGAGGCAGATTTACTGATTTCAAAATCAAAGCGAACAGCTTCACGATGAAAACACTAACTTTATGTCTAGCGTATATTCTTTCCCTGGGTGAATTCTCCTCACCAGGTGTCCTTCAAAAGCCTTTGCAAGCTGTTAAACGGCACAACTGCAACATACTACCCTGCCCTCTCACACTGAACTTTATTACGTCTCTCATCAGCCTGGAGAAGACAACCAGAAAGCGGAAAAATCACAGTCCTCCAGCCTTTGTCGCCACCACGCACAGGGCTTCCTGCCATGGCAAGAGGGCTCATCCCGCCGCAGCATGCTGGCAAGGAAGCCACAGGGCTAATTAGTCTGAGCAACGTGAATCACAGCGAGGAGCTGGCTGGGGGGGAAGGACACAGAATAGCTCCCACACTGGATGTGTATATTACAAGCACATACGCAGCTGGAGACCAACACCCCGTTTTACTGTTCCCGTGATCCACGCGCTAACCCAGCACGCCCGCGGCTCCTCAGGCGTTACAGCTCTCTCATCCCCCGAGCATCCCTGCTGTCCCCCACTGCAGGACAGAGACTTTAATAACTTTTCTTTTTGCTTTGCCTTTTTAAAGTGCTTATCCAGCCCTTTAGAAGAGAGGCCCTCTTCAGACAGATAG